>JAHXMU010026457.1:1532719-1567504 GCA_019455685.1 Philornis downsi
TTGTATGGGAGGTACCACGCCCCATTGTCCAATCCCGCCCATATTTGTAGCAGCACTGGAAACATTTACTACAAACATTTAAAAAAAATTAGCCAAATCTGTGTAGCCGTTTTACAATTTTAGATAAATCGAAAAAAGTGGGCGTAAAAGTGGGCGTGGTAAATTTTTCTTTCCATAAAAACCTAAGTTGGACTACGGCGAACATTTAAAAAAAAAATTATTCAATTCGGTCCAGCCGTTCTCAACTGATGTCCTTACCAACGAACGGCATTTGATTTTTATTTATATAGATAAAGATGCTCGTTTTTTATTATAATTGCGTATTCTCCCTTCTGAATAACATCAAAATATGTTTTTGTGTTCACAAATTTCCCTTTGAAACCTCCAAAATAGTTTAAAACTACAAATAACTTTGTGGTTTCAGAACTTAATATAAAAAAAAAAATGATGTTTGATAGAATCAGGGTCATTGCTTAGAACTCAATTTTTGTCCATGGGACGAAGCACTGTGAACCCGTCACAACGGCCTCTATGCTAAGGATTGCAGGTGACCCAAGTGGGCGAAATCAGTTCAGTAGGGAGACACTCTCATAAAAGTCTGAATCCATTTTTGGAATAATTTGACATTTTCAGTGTTTTTTTTTCACAAATTGTACAATTTATCATAAACTAATTTACTAGTTCATAAACATTCTAATGGACCGCCCTAACTGTGGGCGTGATTATCAAATAAAACTGATAGAAAAAGTCATCTCAGCTCACAAACTGTTTAAGGATCATTAAAAATATAACAAAATTATATGGAAAGAAATCGTTTTTGATACGTTCATTTATTTGAGGATGGATCGGCATGTCGTCCACGACACTGTGGATCACAACCCATGCTTGTGGCACCAGTCCAAATTTGGGTATATCCCTTAATTTTTTCATCGAGCATCTTCAATGTACATAAGTGTATTTTGTAATACGAACGACTAGTTAATACAAACGTATATTGCAATATATACAATTTTTAAAATTATAAACTCACGTAGTTTACAAAATATTACATTTTCATTCTCATTTGTTCGTGTATTTTTCCTACATTTGTAATTTTGAGTAAATTATATGTATATAAATAAGCGTTGCTAAATGTTGTATTCGGTTCACTGATCAAATTTCAATTAATAGTCGTGCTGGAAGTTTTACTAAGATGGATTTGTATCCGTTCTCGAGAGAAGTGATTAGGCCTCGTGACATTATAGATGACGTTTCAAAACATTGTCGTCGTGATTACATTGTATTTTCCGTCGTTGCTCTATCTACACACTCACATACTCGTACATGTGTTGTGTTTGACAGACGACCTTGTATTCTTATTTAGCCTTTATAATAATGAATGAAATGCATTTTTTTATAATTGTCATTCTAAAACGGTTTTTATATAAACCTTTCATTTATTGATTAATTGAAATAGTCCGATACATTGTATTCACATATACACACCCATACCTACTCAGTGGCGGATTTGGGGAACTGAGGAACAACTTGATAGTGTTCCTAAAGTGGTAGTATAAAATAATACTCATATAGTGTTGATATTGAATAATATTCTACCATACTTTTTAAAAATCTCTATTTATTCGTCTAAATCTAATTCATCACCATCACGGACATAATACGCTTATAGCAATGTTTTTTTTTTAACTTCAAAGTATGCCAAAAGTTGCTTTCCGGTATGATCTTTGAAGCGATTCACGTTGAATATGCTCAATTGACTCTAAACGGTGCCTTCACAGATGTCTTTTGAATTTAGTAAATAGCCAGAATTCACACCGTTCTAAATTGGACAAATGCGGTGGTTGGGGAGCGACGTTAGCTGAAAAACTCACGAGCAGGAAGGAGGAGGCTGGAGGATAACATCTTGTTTTGTGTTGTGTAATAATAATCGTTTGTTTATCTTGTGAGGATTGATAAGGCTGCGTTGTAGGGAGGAATTCACCCCTGGATGATAAAGACGAATTTGAGCTGGTCGGCCTTATACAGCGTAGTGTCATGGAGCAATCCATAATACACAATACAATGATAATCGATCTTTCCGATCTTACTTCACCTTTGGCATGATATTCACTCGGTCGTTCGTTTTTTTTTTTTCAAATGATAAGAATAGATTAAAATAGATCCGAGTTTCACCTCCAGTAATAAAACGGTTTATAACGTACTTGTAACCTGAAATCATCTTTTCACATAATTCAGAATTGAATGTGTTTGATACCAAGGAAGGAAGCTTCTGTGGCCTAAAATATATTTCAAAATGAAATTAAATGGTCCATTTGAAATGCCAAGATCGTCAGCAAGGTCCCTCAATGTTAATCGACGAGTTTGGTTACCAAATCTCAAATCCGTTAAAAGTGATTTTTCGTCTTCAACCCGTTCTCGGTCTGTCCACATGTAGGATATGAAATTTTGCACAGATGCCTATCACTGCGCTACAAATTTTGAGGAAAAAATCATTTCTAAGATTAAATATATATGCGGTATTAACAATACTCCCATAGTATTGATATTAAATAATATTCTACTATGCTTCTTTAAAAAAATCTCTATTTATTCGTTCAAATCTATTTCATCGCCCACAAAGTATTCCATCACAGACAAAGAGAAATGCAGAAAACGGGTCTTACTTTTTGGACATAGCATTATTTGGACATTTTGAAATGGGAAAACGAACATTTCTAAATTTAAAGTACTGGAATCTCCAGTTTTTTCTCGACGAGATATAAAGTTTATAACGATGATTTTAAATAATCGTTATAACTGCTCCGCTGCAATGGTGGCAAACCCAAAAAAAAAAACAACTTGTTTTCGGAAATAGCCTTTTACCATTTCTTAATCGTTTAAAAGGGATAGCTGTTCAAATCTGGTCAAAAATTTAAATACTGGAGCACATAAAAATTATAACTTTATGCCGCCTGAAGTAATGCGCCATTGAAGCTTGTGAATGTTAAATATCGAATTTTGAATTCTGCAAACCGAGTTAGTGAACATTTTAATCCAGAATACTGAAGCTTTCTAAATTTTGAATGTACCGTAACTCAAAAGCTTGGGCATACCCCCAAAAAGCTAATTATTTTCTGAATACGATTCACCCAAAATTGCAGCATATATGCTGTTCCGTCGTTAGTTGTCGATTTCGTATAAGTTATAAAACGAATGGAGTTATCCCATAGCCCGTAAACTGTAGCTATTGATTTTCGGCTCCATTTCTTTTAATTTATTCAACCAAAATTGGTGGTAGTAAAGGGAACATTTCTTCCGAATTACTATTTGCTCCTGGTACAAGACTGTATGTCGACTTCTACACTGACGGTTCAAAATTAAATGATCAGGTAGGTTTTGGTGTCTATTCCAAAGACCTAGGGCTAAGTATAGCAAGTACGCTACCTGATCACTCTAGTGCTTATCAGGCCGAAATTTTGGCCATTAGGGAAGTGGCAGAACGGCTGAGATATAGCATTCTCACAACGGCGGGGATTAACATATTCTCTGACATTCAAACTGCCACTAAATCTCTGGATTCTGTCTTCCTGAAATTAACATCAGCCCTGAATTGCCGCAGATCTCTTAACGAGATGGCTCAGCATTCACCTTATGTGGATGCCGGGCCACAGGGACATACTAGGGAACTGCAGAGCAGACGAACTAGCAAGGCTAGGGACAACCTTACAGACTCTAGCCGAGTTCGTGGTCATGCCTCTGGCCACTTGCAAACTCCTACTGAGAGATAGAGCATTTTTAGTTGTAAATGGTAGGTGGGAGTCTGTCCGAGGCTGTAATCAATCTAGACAGATGTGGCTTCGCCTAGATCTGAAGCGTTTACACACATTGCTGTCACTATCAAGACCTGACGTCTCATTGTTTGTATCCGTCATGACGGGACACTATCTGATTGAAAGACATGCAGTGAGACCGAGGGTTGCGACTAGTGACTTCTGCAGAAGCTGTGGGGATGAAAAAGAGGAGGAGTCAATAGAACATCTTCTCTGCAATTGCCTCGCCCTGGCGAACAATCAGGGATCAACACTGGGCTCTTATTTCTTTAGAGACCTAGGAGATCTAGATGATATAGATATTGTCCGATTTTTGGGGTTCTTGAGGCGCTCAGGTTGGTTTAACGGGGGAAACTAGCGACATCCATATCTCTAGTTTCCGTGGTATCACAATGGTCTATATGGTCTAAGTGAGTGAGTGAGTCTGTCTATTCAAACTGCCACACTGACCTAACCTAACCTAACCTACATCGGGACTCCAACTCACGATTATAGGCAGGATAATCTAATCATAGCGGATCACAGTATTAGCATTGGGTTTTTTCTGTGAAGGATTTCATTTTCATCCCATTGTTAATGTTTTTGAAAAATTCAATGATAAAAAATCAATTATTCAATTATAAGAGTTGCTCGAAAATCGAATCTGAATAATTTAATGATTGATGTGTTTGGGATCTTGACCCGTTATCAAATGTCCTCTTTCATAAAGGCTGGTGGACTTTCCGCGGTGAAACTCCATATAAATTTAAATGGTCGCGAAATGGGAAGCTAAATTTATTCACCAGACAGTACTATGGTTTTTCGCTTAGACAATTTTTCTTAAATGGCAACTTTTTTTTATTGGTTTCCAACACTGAAATCGGAATAACTTAAATTTTTGCGCCATAAGATATTCGTTAATATGTTTGTGAACTTTTACAATGAAATAGTAATAAAAACACACAGAATTTTACAAATATATTACCTGCTGTAGCGCAAAAATAGAAGTTTTTTCGATTCCATTGTTAGAAACCACTCCAAAAAAAAAAAAAAAAAAAAATGGTCACGAGCAAACAATGTCTCACCTAGTCTGAAGATTTGTAGAAAAACTTGTTAAACAATAATCCTTTTTGTAATTTGTTACGCTTATTGCCTCCATCGAATAGTCACCAAAAGGCGTTTTAGCCCATGAATTCCGCCTCTGTGTTTTTAAGTATGAAAAAGTTGATAAACTTAAATGCGGGTTAGCTTATCATATCGCCTGTTTGTAAGAGGCTTTATTCGTAATTTCTGATTGAACAAAAATCGACAGAGAAGTACTTTATCTCAATGAGGAACTACCGTCTACTAAGTTAATAGCGTTGAAATGTGTAAGTAGCACTTATAGATAAGCATTTTCTCGAAAATCTATCCTAAAACACATTTGAAAAATTACCGTTACCGGAAGAAGTTAGACTTTGAACCAAACTATACGAGTATGTAAACGATATATTTTCATATTTTAATACATTTTATAAGTAGAATAATGCGATCACCGCGAATCGATCTTTCTAATGTAAATGTTAACTTCACGAATAGCATAAAACAAGCGAAAAAGCGTTTATTGATTTTCATTAGTATGCTATTTGAACAGCCTTTTTTGTGCTTCAAACATTTAGATTGAAATTTCATATACTCGTACATACATATATACGAGTATGCAACGCTTTATTGCGAGTAGATTTAAATTGATTTGACTTTTTTTCTTTTTTGAGAAACAAGTCTACACTGTATATGTTATGCATACAATAAATTAATACTGAGTCAACTAAAATAATTCAATTGTCTTTGACTCAAATTAATTGAAATGTACAACGTCATTTCCACCATTGCAAGGAAGAATTAACTACTTGAGAAGTGCTATTTTAATGAACACAAATGTGAGTGCATGTGAATGAGACGGAATTAATTCAAAATGAGATATTGTGAGCACATTCTTGCCAGCACGCAAACTATTATTTCGAATACAAAAAAAGACATTGACATTCATTATTAATAATATTTGTCTGTCGAAGGGAGTGAAGTACAAATCGCCAACAATATATATATATATATATATATATATATATATATATATATATATATATTATATATATATATATATATAACTGATAACACATTAAGAAGGATTAACATTTAATTAATAATATGCGCATTGGATGAGATGGCATTTTTATATTCAACATTTAGAAAATTTGGAAATATTAATATTAATATGTATAACAAAAATTAAAAAATATTATTTGTTAATTTAATATTTGTGCTTACAAGCAAAAACAGCTCAACTACCAATTTGACGCTTAGACGACAACATGCACCGTAAGACCATAAATGATAACAGCAAATCAATTTTGGAAAAATTGGTCTTTTGAAAAAAGGCTATATTTTGTGGGTTACAACGAATTTTCGATTGAGGATTGGACGCGAATAAAGAATAATAACAAAGAATAAACTCAAATTTAGTACAACTTCCCTTAAGTCATTCGCGTATAACGAACATGGTTATAAATAACTATGTATGTATATGCGATGCAATTTTACCATTGAAAAAATTAACCAATTATAGCGAACAATGTATGGGGAAATTTCTAATTTCTTTGTCCTCTCTGACTGTTATTCACTTGTGAGTAATCAGGTAAAGTGAAAAGGCGATTAGTTGAGAAACCTAAATAGAATTCTAATACCGAAGAATCTTAAACCGGTTCACTCAAAAAAAAAATCATTCTGAATTTGGTCTAAAAAAATATACTCAAAATAAGTATACCAAATCTATTCAATACTAGTAAATTTTACCTGAAATGAGTAAGTGAAGCTTAAATTGATTAAATTTAATTAAATTAAATAATAATTAAATAATAAATAAATTTAATTAAATTTAAATTTTAGTACGCGAGAGAATAGTACGTACTTAAAATAAGTACGCAAACTTCCGCAAATAATTTTCGTACTTATTTTTAGTAAGGATTTATTTGGCTGGTTAAATTTTACTCAATTTGAGTTCGATTTGACACAAAATTAGTTCTCTTCTTTTTTGAGTGCAGATAACATCTGTTACTGAGACTCAACTTACACCAGCATAGTGATTGTTGATAGTACCAGCATTATGATCGGATGTAGTGGCCTGAAAAGGTGCTCATCTAAAAAAAAAAAACTATCGTGGAAACACGAAAGAAAATAAAGAGGTCAATCTACCCAAATGTTCACGACTCCCGTAAACGTTATAAAGACAATGGTTTCAGTACACATCCGTATTCTTTACAGAGAAAACGGATATTCTTGACAAATATAAGGCTGACAGTACTGCCGTCCAGTAGATGAGATGGACAAGACAAGTTTGCAAACGACGTAAAAGCTGTGGCATCTACTACGGCTGCCACGCAGAAGAACATGAATTCGGATTTGTGGATTTGTTGTGGGCAAGAGATTTAAATACCTTGTCGGGCGGTTTAGACTCATAAGGGATCCTATATTCACTATCCGCATCAACGCGAAAACATTTTAAGTCATGTTGATCTGTGCGTATGCCCCAACGAAAGACAAAGGATAGGAGACCAAAGATAAATTCTATGGATGCCTAGAAGAAAGCTGCTCTGCCCACGGCATTAAAATTGTTGCGGCAGATTTTTTAATGCTAAAGTAGGAATGGGAGGTGCTTTTAGTCCAAGAGTCTACATAGTAATACCTCCGAAAACCAAATCAGATTGACTTCTTTCGCTGTGACGCTTAATATGGTAGTAGTGGGACCAGATTCCGGCATAAAGACATGATGACATAAGTAGCCAGATTGATCATGTGGTAATCGATGGAATGCATGCTTCTAGTGTGGTGGAGGTGCATCTGATCCGCGTTGCCAATATGGACTCGGATAACCACCTGATTGCAGTTAAGATACGTCTGATTGCACGTCGCTATGCTGCATACCCGCAAGGTGGCCTAATCTATCTCAACTATCTCAACTAATTTCACCACTAACTTTGAATAACAAAACGCTCCTGATCCTGATATTGCTATTGCTACGCACTGCACATACTGTGTTAATTGTTGCAAAACCCTTACAGGTATATGAAAAAAGGCGGTTAGACAACCGCTGGTTTTGTGAAGAATTACATAGCGCCTGAAGAAAAGGATGCTGCATACAGGCCAACGCTGAAGCCATTGGGGAACGCTGTAAGGAGGAGAGGCAGAAAAATGGATGTAGAAAGAGCTGTAACGCGAGTATATAGAAATACAGGGTAAAACTCGAAAATTCTACCAAAGGGGCAGGCTGCAATAGCAATAGACAAAATAGCAATGTAAATCTAGTCCCACATGCGCAGTGGGTGTTATAATTATTGAGAGAGCATTTATATAACATGCTAGTTCTGTATGGCAGCATAAGTGAAGAAATCGCGCCTATTCCCGTCGATAGCATAAACAACCCAGCACCGAATCAAAACGAGATCGGAATAGCAGTATTGCGGCTTAAAAAAACAAAGCTGCACGTCCTGCCGGCCTGCTGGCAAAGCAGTTTAAGACCGATGGTAAAGAGCTTGCAGCTCCTAAATACGGTTTGACTCGAGAAATGCATGCCCGATGGATGAAATTTGAGTGTGCTATGTCCTGTGTTCAAAAAATTCGATCCAAGTGTGTGTAAATATTATCGCAGTATCAGTCTTTTACCCATATCTTACAATATCTTGTCGAGTGTAATAGGAAAAAGACTAAAGCCGAATTTAGCTGACATGATTAGGTCTTATCAGTCAGGCTGTAGACTTGGTAAATCAACAACTGACCAGATATTCAACCTACGGCAAAGTGTGGAGAACAATCAAAGAGAACAGATCGCTACGCACCATTCCTTCGTCTGCGACAGTCTGATATGGCAAAAATTAAACGAGGCCACATCTGAGTGTTATATGTCTTTGTAGAATGACGCTGACTGACATGAAGTCTTCAGTAAAGGGCAAAAATTTTAATGAGCGACAACGTGCGACCCCTTCAACATATTGTTTGAAATGATTATAAGCAAAGTTGCATTTAACATAACTGACATCATCTTTACATGCTACTTGCGTATGCCGACGATATAGACTTTATTGGTAGAGAACTGAGTAATGTTACTGCAGCCTTCTCCAGCATTGAGAGGGGATCAACAAAAAGGAACCTTGTGGTGACCGAGGACAAAACCAAGTTATTTGTTTTTGGATCTACTTGCTTGGAAGGCTATGTGAATGTTGGCAAATGTTATTTTGAACTTGGAATGCACTTATCTACCTGTGAAAAGGAAGAGGAATATTGCTTACTAATAGATAATATAGTCTAAGAAATCGATTTGACGGTGGACCCTTCTCGACAAACATAAATCCAACATTGGTTTTATCTGTTTATCTGTGTGGCGATGCTTCCTGGGTTACGACACAAGCGAATGAATCAGCGCTGGGAGAGTTGGAGAGAAAATACTCCGGAAAATAAATGTCCCCATCATCATCAACGTGATCAAGATTAAATAATACTATTCGTAACTGTCTTTGCTTCCATTAGTTGCGTCAAAAGAGGTCCCACTGTACTTGTATGACAATATTCACATCAACAACTTAATACTACATTTAATTCGATAACTTAAGCAAAATAAGCGTAGAATAAATATTAACACCTGCCAATATCTGACGTAAAATCATTTTCCTGTCGCAACACTATAACGTAACACTTAGAAAACAAAATGCTACCTCAACTCATCTCATATAACAACAACTATGTACTTGGCTTTACTCTCTACTACTTGCGTGTTTTCGCCGATATTTTTCTGCAGTTGTGGAATTTGCGCAATCAATGTGTACAATTTCTATTTACAATAGTAGTTTTATTGAAAAAAAAAGAAAAAACACAAAACATTACGACTATTAGAGTATCACACTCACACATGGGTTTATGCATCTATTGCTTGTACTTCCTTTGTCAGAAGTTTCATAAATTTACAGGCACGATTTGACAGAGAATGGAAATGAAAAACAACAAACGAAAAAGCTACTTTCTCTAAATTTAATTATTGTCGCATGCATTTTGAAATGGGGAAAAACACGAAGCTTAAATTCCCTACAGGGAACGTACAGGCTTGTCACCGGTCGGTCACCACTTACTATATTATAATAGGAAATATGCAGCAACGTTTGAAAAACGTTTAGAAAATATGTAGGCTACGTTGTGAAAGTAGAGCATAGAGTCCAATAAACCATGCTTTATCGTCCTGCGACATCCCTCACTCACTTTAATGAAATAGAAATTTCAGTTCTCCGACCAAACAAAAATTTAAAATAAAGTGCAGAACGATTCACTTTTTCCAGTAAGAATTTAGTAATGAAACTGTTATGGTATTTTGCAAATCAGTAAAGTAACCTTGTGATATGAATGATATTTGATTCCAACAAGACTGCGCTATATGATCATGGCAGTCAGTGAAACTATGGCATTATTGCAAAAGCAATTTGATGAACAGTTAATTCCACCGGTATTTTTTTTTTGAAAAAAAAAGAAAAAAAATGCTTCCTCAAATATTGTTTTCTGATAAAAAGAACAATTCAAGCTGTCAAGCAGTTTTCGTATTGTTTTCCAACACTGGAATTACTGGGACACACAATTTTAAAGTTGTGAAATTGTCTCTTGTATCGCAATTTTAATTTGAATTTGAAGCAAAAATTAAAAAATTTAAAACATCTTCTTAGTTGTAGGTACAATCGATTGTTGATATCGACCGCTTATAAATCAGCTGTTTACAAATCAGCATTTGAAATTTTTGTCCCGTGGAAGATCATAGTATTGTCTGGGAGTTTTTGGAGTTTTACAGAGAACGCCAGCAGTAGTACACACCTTTACAGAGTCAACGTAGTGTACACCTTTGGTTGGATAGATTCTGTGATACCACATCCCTAGATACACGGCTAAGCCGGTTAGGATTAGGAAGTTTTAAACCAAGAACCACTTTAGTACTTTATCGATAAATGGATTCTGCGGGTGAACAGAAAATTACAAATAAGAACAAATATATTTCTGTTAGATATCGGTTAATGAAATTTTTATGAATTTACTTAAATAAAAATGGATTATTCGCCGCTTTCGCACATAAAGCTTCACTTGTTTTACAAACAAAAATACTAAACAGTATGGAATATTGCATGGTTACCGTTCACCGTCGTTCCCCCGCCTCCCACCGACGAGTACACTACAGTTTTGCAGAATACTATTGACCGTTCCACCTACCATTGGCGTCGCAGATTTGCTGCGCAGCTCTCATCAGTGAGTTTGGACAGTAGCGGAGGAATTAGGAAGTCGTGGAACTTGAGCTTCTCCTAATCGCTTAGTGTAGGACCACTACAGTGAGTATCAAGTAGGCTGTGATAGCTAAAACATAGAGCTAACAGTTGCCGTAGCTTGCTCCCAAAATTGTCAAATTGCCCATGGCTGGCAATCGCTTTGTGTTATGGCCAGTGTGCTTAGCATACCATGGGTAAGACCTTTACGGCAAAACCCAAGTAAGACCGCTGTAAACTCAATAACGATCTCCATTGTTCCGAAGACAATTCCGTTTTTTTTTTTTCAAATGCAGCCAACGTCAGTCATATTTAAGACGCATATTGTATATTTTGGCAGCTGATATAGCAAGGCTTGCTTTGAGAACGATCGATGAAGTTTTTGGTTGATGCCCTATCAAATATGGAAAATGCTGTTCAAGCAAAAACAAAAAAAATTTATGTTTGTGTAAGATGGATTGCCAGAACGTCAATGCCAAAACGGCAATTTTGATGTTAAAAATTCCCCACATTCTGGGAGACCAGTTGAGGCTGATGAAGAGACAATAAAGGCAATAACTGATGCAAATTGGCGAATAATAACTTATGAGATCGCTGAGAGATTAAATTTATCGGCTCATGACAAAGGTCGACATATAGATTCCTCGTTCTTAGGGTTTTGTTAGTAAACCTCCATTTCTGAAGCGCATCATCACCGGGAAAGAGAAATGGGTTGTCTATAATAATGTTAAATGATAGAAATCTTGGAGAATAAAAAATGAAACCACTTAAAACATTGAAAATAATTCTGATTGTTTGGTGGAATTTCAAAGAAAATCATTTTCTTGAGCTTCTACCGGACAACATTGCGTTCAATTCTGAAGTGTATTCTTA
Source organism: Philornis downsi (assembly GCA_019455685.1). Taxonomy (NCBI): domain Eukaryota; kingdom Metazoa; phylum Arthropoda; class Insecta; order Diptera; family Muscidae; genus Philornis; species Philornis downsi. The sequence continues at coordinate 1,544,703 of JAHXMU010026457.1, forward strand.
TCATACAAATTGAATAATAATAATTATAATATTAATATTGTAATAATAAATATATAATTTGCTTGCCACTGTTAAAGTTATTTCAATGCAATTTGAGGAATTAATCCCAACCCGCCTTTTATCAGTAAAGAGATAAACGAGAGCAGGCGCGGTAATTTATTTTGAAAATGTATATTTATTTTCTATTTGAAGCAATTATTTACGAGTATATACAGGGTGGGTCATAAGGGCGTTGGCGGTTTAAATATTCAATTAAAAAAAAACTACGAAACATAAAAAAAATATATTTGTATTTTTAAAAAGTAAAAGCATGGGAATTTTTAAGACTTAAAAATTATGTTGTCCAAATGGCTTTCCTCGGCTGCTTGACACTCTTGGAATCGAAGTCGCAAATTTTGGAAAACTCGTTGAAAAGTTGTTCTCGGTATTTTGTTACTTTCCTGAATAATGTTCCTTTTCATCTGCTCTAAATTGGTCGGATTATTCTCGTAGACTACCGATTTGAGGTAGCCCCATAGAAAATAATCGCATGGAGGGAGATCGGGGCTACGTGGGGGCCATTCAATATCCCCCCTTTTCGAAATGAGTTTTTCAGGAAAAACATTTTTCAGCAGCTCTATGGATACCCTAGCCGTATGACATGTGGCCCTATCCTGTTGAAACCACATCCTCGAGGTATTGCCTTGAAGTTCTTGCAAAACTGGCACCAAAAAGTCTGCTAGCATGTTGCAATAATTGTTCGCTCTAACCGTCATCGCATGCCCTCTTTCGTCCTCAAAAAAGTATGGTTCAATAATACCGGTTGACGTTATCCCAGCCCACACGACAAGCTTAGGGCTGTGAAGTGGACGTTCATCCAAGCGTCGGGGATTAGTCTCGGACCAGAACCGACAATTTTGCTTGTTCACATGGCCATTAAGGTCAAAATTGGCCTCATCACTAAAAATCACGTTGTTGAAATTGTTGAACCGCTCTAGCATCAAATTGACAAATTTAAGTCGGTTATTGGCATCATCGGGTTTTAATTCTTGAACTATCTGAATCTTATAAGCATTCAAATGCAAATCACGTTTCAAAATTCGTCGTAAAATTGCTCTTTTGACATCCAAAGACTGACTTCTCTTACGTGTTGACTGTTGCGGATTTCGCTGAACTCAAACACGAACACGCTCCACAATGTCGGCTGATCTTGCAGAAACTGGGCGACCACGAACCGTAATTGGTACTGTTGAGCCGGTTGTTTCGAACATTCTGATCCATTTTCGTATCACATTGGCGCTTGTATTCATGCCTATACGTCGTGCAGTAATCACTGATTTATTGTTTTCGTAATACGCTCGGACACAAAATGCACGCTGCACTCCCGTGTACGGCTCCATGGCGACTAAATTTCCAGGAAGCGGCGCAGCGAACAACATATCCTCCCGCCACCCCGCGCCGCGCGTTACCGAGAAATTTAAGAATTAAACCGCCAACACCCTTATGGCCCACCCTGTATATTTTGATAACAATATATTGCCAAGTATATCAGACAAAATGAAAAACCCCGTTCAGTTCTATTTGTTTAAGTCGCTCTGTCAGGTAATGCAATCACTTTCGGGTTTCCACCTAAACAGTTCTAAGCCATGACCTTCAATCTGATCATTTATATTGTTTGAGAACTTATAGTAGACAGATGTATATAATGTTGTTCAATAGCTACTGAAACATAAAAATGACATTCTCATTATCATACTATAGAAAATTGTAAAAATAGAATAGTATACAGAGAACAAGAACAACATATTTCTGTCTATTATTGTTTTTACGATTTTCCTGGACTAAAATGTTTTGATATGAAATTCCTTAAGAGAAAAGTTAGATTTAACTAATTCTACAGCTAGACTAATTACATTTTCAGTGGTTGATTGATGTCGCCACTTTCTCCTTGTGGCATCTTGTGCTGATTTCTTGGAAGAGGTCCACAAACTCTAGGGACTGGTGCGGTATCGTACATATTTATTGTATCTGTATAGAACATTAATTAAAAACAAAATGTAAAATCCGTCAATCCCTTGTCAAGCTGTGACATAAAACAAAAAAAAGAAACAAATTAGCTTGTATACCACGAAGATATAGAACAATTTCTCACATACAGTAAGCTTACACGCACTCTATTTTTAGACTGCTCGACAACATATTGTACCTATCGCCTTACTTGGCTTGTCGATTACGCTACTGCCCGAAGTATTCGGCAAACACATCGTGGTGGCCGCCGTTTAAGGAATTATTTGGTGGTTTTGTCTGGGGTCAAACCCACGGTCAACGCAACCATCATGCAACGGATTGCAACATAGTCTAATTTAAAATTAACTTTTTGACAATTTTAGGGTACATTTGGTGCAATTTTTATAAATATTGCGATTGTTTCTCATAAGAAAATGGTTGTGATGTTCTCCGAGTTTGTGCAATCAACTTAATGAAATTCTCATTAAGTTGAGAGTTTCAGATGTATAAGACTTGATAAACTATTTACAATCATTATATCAAGTTTGCTGATAAGGATCCGTGGCTGGATCCGGAGTATCTATACAGGCAGCCAGACATTATTCTTTTCGCCAATCAAACTATGCAAATAGCTATACTGGTCTTGATCCTGAATGAACGTGAAAAAAGAAAATGAAATAACTTCAATATTTCTCAGCCCATATTTCCATTTATGGATTTGTTGAAAAGATATTGATCATTAATAGTATTTTTTGGGACTTGATAAGGCTTTACAGGCTACGAGTTTATGTTAAGTTGTTTTTGTTGGGTGGGGGGATTGAACTTATGAAGGAAAACTGAAAAAAGGAATTGATTTTTAGCTCTATTTGCATTTGTATAATATCAAAAATAACCTTCCGTGATGTTTCATCCGCCTGCGCTTAGTAAAGAAGTGATATTTGTGATCTGTAGAAGTTTTTGATGTTTGACTTTCGACCTATGTTAAGTTAAGTAGTTGATCTGTCATTGGTAGAATTGCGAGGAAACTTGCTCTATAATCCTTTTTTTCACAAAATGAGAAGGATCCTTTTGTCATTTTATTGGACTCAGTTTAGCTGGCATAAGATCTAGAAATAAATAACTTACTGGGAGTCCAAATAATACTTCATTGTTCCGCAAAAGATGGCTCCACCCGTAAATTACGGTTGAAATTATTAGACGCAAAACTCAATGTTGTAAGTTTTGCTTATCTGGTAACACCAAGCTCGATTTTGTATCAGCAATACAAACTTTTTTCGCGCAAAAATGTCGATTTTAGAACTTTTGATTAACTTAAATTATCTACATTAATTTGAAGAAATCTGTAGTTGAGGCACATCGGCAGCTAGTGAAACATATGGCGAGATTGCTTTAAGTGGGAGAAGTTGTAGTGAGTGGTTTCAAAAGTTTAAGAATGAGAGTTAACGACGAAGACAATGAACGTAGCAGAAGACCGAAAGTGTACGAAGACGCGGAATTGGAATCATTATTGAAGGAAGATCCATGACAACTTGCTGGCATTTTAGAAGTAACTCATTAACCAATTTCACATTATTTAATATCTTGGGAATAATTCAATTAATCAATTATTATTATCTTGGGGATCTGATCATATTTCAAAATAGACAGCCGAATATTCTGGGGAAAAAATCACGTTGTTTATTTGATGGTCACAACGTGGTTTTGTGTATTATGAGCTGGTCAAACCAATCGAATCCATTACTGGGACTATAAATGAAACGCAGTTGATGAGATTGGATCAAGAGCTCACGGAAAGACTGCCAGCCGAATATTCTGGGGAAAAAAACATGCTGTGTATTTGATGTTCTCAACTTGGTTGTGTGTATTATCAGTTGCTCAAACCAATCGAAACTGGGACTATATCCTCGTAGTGGTAGACCAATTGAGTTGTCCAGGTGGTATTGGATGATCGCCGGCGGAAGGTGTGCGAGCTAGCTGAAATAATAGGCATTTCATAAAGTTATATACATCATGTATTGACCGAAGATTTGAAGATGAGAAAGCTGTGCGCAAGATGGGTGGGTGATGGGTGCGCCAGCTTTCAATAAAGCAAAAACAGCGATGGGAAGATGTTTCAATAGAGTGTTCGGCGATGTTTCACCGCTATAAAGCCGAATTTTTGCGCCGATTTAAAACCATGGATGAGACATCGGTCCACCAATTCTTACCTGAGACAATAGAACAGTCAAAGCATTGGACTGGATTGGGAGAATCAAGTCCAAAGTGAGCGAAGACGGTTCCAAGGCAAGGACATGGGATGCGCACGGTATAATTTTTATTGATTATCTTCAGAAAGAAAAAAAAAAAACATCAACCGCGAAATAAAGAAAGTTTTACTATGGCCAAAATTAATGAATTAAAGTTTGAATTGCTTCATCACGCTTGAAAAAATGGTTCAATGGTTTCAATGGTTCGCCAACAGTGAAGAGTTGGAATCTTTGGTTGATAGTTATTTTAAGGAGCTTGACGGTTCTTACTATAAACAGGGTATAGAAGCTATTGAATATCGCTGAAAATGTATATCGAGCTAAAAGGAGATTATGTTGAAAAATAAAGAAAAATTTTCCCGCCCTTTTGTGTCTTCTTTGTTAGGTCGGCTAGTTTTGGGACCGCCGTCGTACATTCTCTATCCTATAGGGATGAGCATAAAAAACTTAAGCCTACACGTAATGTTTTGCGGTTTCAACATATGTACGTATATAAAATGGACAGAGGTTTAGGCAAAATCGATCAAATTTGTTCGATGATCAACGTCAAACGTTGATTTTTAATACAAATAAAGTTTATTTGTACCACTTACAATTAAATTTTAGAGACTTTCATAACAGAAGTAAATATATGTATATAATTAAATAATTTGTTGTGTGACAGCTATCTGTTATGAGATTCATTACCTGCTTTGTTTTTATAAAGACCTTGCCAAACAATCCACATCAAAAATAACTACAGGAAATTGTAATTAATTACTCATTTTTAATAAGATTTTTGATCATTTAATAGAAGGTATGCACTGATAATTTGATATGTATTATGTAAAGTAAACTGGATAATGAACAGGAAATCCTAGCAAAACACAGAGAACAATGTTCTAGAATGATCAAATTTTGGATATTCATTTCATATTTGGCTGTTGGCTAGTCAATTTGAAAATGTATCAACGTTTCACCAGATGATGTTAAGCTTTCATATTATGCTGACAGTTTCAATTAACCTGAACAAAATTTTGAAATACAAACCTATTTCGTTTAATAAATGCTGTCCCAGAACGTTATTATCTTAATAACACAAATATTAATTCAAAATATCTAAATATTTTAAAGTATGTTTTAAAAGTAAAAAAAACGAAATCCCTTCCATGCTTTTCACAATGAGAAAGCTAACACGCATCCAATTTTTAGATTCATCGAAAGTAACTTACTACATTACGTGACTTGTTGATTGCTCAACTACTCGAAGTGCTGAATTAAAAACAAAAAGTGGACAGGCCATAAGATGGTTAGCATGTCAGGGCACCAAGGTGACCAACGCTCAATAAAAGATTGGTGACTCTATTGAGTCCCATGGCGTGTCCACTTTTTTTTTTAATTTTTAATTAAAAAATTTACAGACCACTATTTTCTCTAAACTTCAATTTATATTTAAAGTCCAATTAATTAATTTTTGCTTAAACTTAGAAATTACCGGTTTATTTCAATAAAATTCACGTTGCAGGTTTGGGATTCCGTACTGCAGAATTACGAATATTGTATTATATAAATATACTCACAATCTCATTGTATGAATACCGCGTTATAGAAGGCTTACCTGTTCCCTTGCACACTGCAACGCCTCTAATTTGAAAGTAGTTAATACAAAATCATCAAGCACGTTTAATCACGTGGCATTACAGACGTACATATAATATTCTCATATAACACATTTTCATATTCACATTTTACAATTGTTTACAAATTTCTTTTATTTGATCTAAACAATACTGATTCTTGACTCTATAACCGTATTTACGATATGATATTATTAGACTCTGTACCAAAATGTTACACACAAGAAATTGAACAAATAATAATATATAAAATATTTAAAACAAATTGTTTTTTGCGGAGAATATCAAAAGAGCATAAGAAATAAAAACTATTTCCTTTGCTTTCCTTGGATGAGATATTGAGGAGAGAGCTGCTCACATTCAATGATTCAATGTATTATATTTTTAGGAAAAATGAACCATATGTTTGTAGGAATAATTAGTAATTTTAATGAGGGTAATTTTATGGTCAATACAAAAAAAAAAAGAAAAGAAAAATCGATGTTTTAAATGAAATTTTGAATGCAATGTATGTATTTTGAGATTTTTCGAAATCATCTTACTTCTGAAGACACACAATTCAATAAAATGTACATTGACGGATATGGTTTAAATCATGATGTAGTTCTACTGAAATATTGTGTACTAAAAATTAGTCATTGCCACTTTTAACACGTTTATTAATTGTTTGATACTTTTCGTTTTCACTGCTTTCTATGTGTCTATCTAACTGGGAAAAGTGCTTTCATAGCATTGAAGCAAACACGCAATTTTTAATATGACATAGTCAGCCAATCTAAACGATTGAAGTCATATATTATAATCTGCATTTGCAATTATCCATTTCTATTAATAATGCAGGAAGTATTCTCTGTTAAAATCATTTAATAATATACGAGGATGACTTGAATAGAAGGAAACATTACTGATCAAATTGTAGTGCATAAAATTAGCCAATTTCTCCCTGATGCAAAGTATGTAATATTATATCCATGTTTAAAAGAAAAAACGACTCAACTGGGATTAAGCCAAATAATATAATAGTTTATACGTTATTATTACTATATTTATTTTGGCGCTTATTTACGTTTAATCCCCTTTCTAAAATTCGATACATTTTAAAAGTTATATCAAAACAGCGATTTTTGAGAAGTTTTTACTATGTAATATCTCTAAATATTGATACGCATAGGAACATTTTTCTTTTGTTATTATTGTTAGTGTTCTTAAGACACATGTTGCCACCTAAAAGCGCTTTCAAAACTTCGTAGTAGTATGTGGTAAGAATAATTTGTGCTGACTTATATTTCCCTTTCAATAGTGTTTTCGATAATTTAATGAACCTTCATAGAAATTCCATGCAAAGGTTGTCTCCTTTCGTTTGAAATAATAGTGCTGTTTTGTTTGTCTCCGCTTCTTTAGCTTCGCATGGGGTGTTAAGCTATTTTACGCTTAATTAAGCAATAAATCTTCTTTTCGCTTAACTTTCTGCTTCGACTGATACAATGTTGCCAATTATAGTCATTTCACATAATCAATCGATGTGAATAAAAATATTATAAAGAAAAATATAACGAAAATATTTAAAATGAAACAATAAGGAAAGCAATTGAAAAAACTAAAAAAAAATTAAGGACATCCCTTCAGGTACCTTTCATAGAAATTTACGGATTAGACGAAATGTATTTCTTCCGTTATAATATTTAATCGATAGACAGCAATTACCTAACTTTTTGTCGCTTATACTCGTATCGCGGAATACATTATTATACTAGGAAAATATCCTGTTAGCAATACACCATTTAAAAAAATGTTCTTTCCTTGATACTACGATAGTTTGACTTTTAAATTTTTTTAAAATATTTAAATTTTTACTATTTTTTTAATTTCTTAATAATTATTTTTTCTTTTTTTATAGAAGATCATACCATTTTACCTTTATGAACCGTTTTATTTTTTTTTAACACGTCCTTTCTATTGTTTTAAAATAAAATTTAATTTGTAGCTGTGCTTTTTGGAAATTTAATAATTTTTGCAAAAATATTTTTTTAAATAAATTTAGATTTTTCTTTGATACAAACTTGAAATATTTAATTGTTTGAAATATTTATTTTTTTTAATTTACATTTTCTTAGAAAACGAACATTTTTTATATATTTTTTGGTTTTCTATTCATTTTGAAATATTTGTTGTAAATGTTCTTGAAAATATCTTTAATTTGAGCACATATGCCTGTGCATTTGCATTTTAAATTTAGCCTTAAACCCTACAAAAATGCATTTCAAAAATATTTAAATTCCCAACATTTTAAAATGTTTGCTTTAAATATATATATATATTTTTTTTTTGGAAATATAAATTATTTATTTTTGTAAAAAAGCGTAAACAAATTCAATTTAAAGTTTTTTGAAATTCCTTTTGGAAATTTGGTATATAGTTAAATTTTTTTTGTAGCGAAATATCAAGCAATCCTTATTTGAAATTGCTTTGCCCATTTTTTTTAACAATACCATATAATATAAAATATACAAAAACACAAATAATTTAAACTCAAAATTTTTCGCATAAAAAAGTGTCATGAAAAGCCATTTTCAAAAAAACAATCTCAAAACAATTTTTTTAATAAATGTACAAGATACAATTGGCATAGAAAATATGCAATAAGTTAAAGAGTATTTCTAGAGACAGACTCTTTGGATGAAGTACATATTTTATTTATTTTGAACAAAAAAACCATTGATAGTGGCGTGAAATACTATTTACACGAAAATCGTCATCTTTAAAGGGAACTTCAATCGGTGTACGTTCAAGAACTCGTTATATCGGTTTCCGGTTTCGGTTCTTAATTACTCTAGCCGTTACGTTGTCATCATCAGCTGATTTATTCATCAGTGGGATATGATAGCGTCTGATTAGACCAACGTGGTGGTTGGTTGATTTTCCATAGTAGTGTTGGCAACCCAGAACATGTGCAGTTGTTGTTAAGCTTTTATCTCGCGTATCGCGCACACAGAAGAAAAATAGAAATAATAACAAAAACCCAGAAAAAAATATAAATAAATAAAATGAGCTAAGTACAACTCATTGTGGACCTGCCGTCGTTCTACGTAACGAACGCCCGGCTGGAGTATAAGAGAAATTGTGAAATCACTTTAGTTGGAGCCAGACCGCTGGTTAGCCGTGAAGTGTCAGTGGAGCTCAGTCCGTCGATGTTGTATTTCGAAAGCTGAGTGTGTGCGTTAAAAATCGTGTACCCCAATGGAAAACACAAACGTTTTGTTATAGTTTTCGAGATTAGTGTAAACAAAAGCGTCGCGTGGATCGGAGTTAACAATCATGTATAGCTCGTACAATTCGCTGAAACAAGTAGCCGCCGCGGACGGTAAATGTGCGGCGACGACGGTGGTGTCGTCTCCAAAGGCCTCACGACCCTTATCGCTTTTGCGTAGGCTAAATGCCAAAGTACCTGCACGTTTGGTGTTGTATCTGTTGTCATGGTCGGGATTCTTGGTATCGTTCATGATGCGCAACGATATCAATTTGGCCATAGTGGCCATGACAACTCCTACGAATGCATCATCGTTATCATCGTCCCTGTTGCCGACGCCGCTATCATCGCCCAACGGTCACAATGAGTCATTGCACAACAATGTGGAGCAGTCTGTCGGTAATAGCAGCAGTACTGATGGCAGTAGTTCATCATCAGGACATATGAATTACTACGATTGGTCGGCATCAGTGCAATCTCTAATCAAAAGCTCTTTCTTTTGGTGCTACGTACTTTCACAAGTTTTTGGTGGAATTGCCACCCAGTACTTTGGAACGAAAAAAGTGTTTGGCTGGTCACAATTCGCCACGGCCGCCTGCAGCCTGACCATACCTTTGTTTGCCGATATTCATTATGGATTTGTTATAGCGTTACGATCAATACAAGGTGTTGCATCGGGCCTTACATGGCCGGCCATGTATGCCATTGTGGGGTACTGGATACCACTCGTGGAACGCTCACGCTTTATGTCCAGTTTTCAGGGGTTCAGCATTGGCACCGGTTTAGCCTTCGTTCTGGGCGGATTCATCATCAAACGATTCAGTTGGCAGTATGTTTTCTACACCAACGGGACCTTGGGTATGCTGTGGTGTGTTTTCTGGTACTTGCTGGCATATAATACACCTCAGGAGCATCCGCGCATAACACGGGAGGAACTAGAGTACATAGAAGTAAATATAAGCAGCGAAACAAAGAATTCTCTTGGAAAGAAAGTGCCTTGGAAAGATATCATTACCTCGAAACCGGCTTGGGCCATTGGCGTCGCCACGTTCGGCCGCATTTGGATAACGTATGTATTCATTACATATGGTCCCAATTTTATGAAAAGCATTCTACACTTTGACTATGAGGCCAATGGGGTCCTCTCCGGCATGCCTCATATATGTTCCTATGTAACCTCGGTGATCTTCTGCTACATAGCAGATAAGATGCTACACAAGCACTGCATGACTCTGACAAATATACGAAAACTTTTCACCGCACTCTCGCAAATTGTACCTGGCATACTAACCTTGGCCCTAGGCTATATCGATAATATTATTTTGCTATTGGTGATATGGTTTGTGGCGATATCTTTTATAACCGCCTCATATGCGGGTGCAATGGCAAATATTGTCGACATTGCACCAAACTTTGCGGGACCCGTTTTAGCCTTCTGTCAAACCATACACATGTCAGCATCATTCCTATCACCGCTGATATCCGGACTGATCCTACAAACCGACAGCGACATTGATCAGTGGCGGACGGTATTTATTGTGTCATCAATTGTTGGTGTCTCCACGTATATTTCCTATCAAATTTATGGCACGGCAGATATACAAAAATGGGATAATGTTGATAATAACAGCCGCACAACAAACGGTGATTTACCTGCGGATCCAGTTAATGACGACAATGAAGAGGAAGAAAGAAGCGAAAAGAATTGTATGTTAAAGAGCTCACGAAATAGTACAACAGCGAGTGCAGTGAATGATGATTAGTATTTATTTAAACATAACTCAAATTTACTTAAGCCAAATGTTGTTATACTTAAAACACAATATACACACACAAAAAACGGTGGCCATTGTTTAGCAATCTTTATGATGTTATAATTGATAGATATTATGTTATTGCAATTTAATGTTGGCCATTAGAAAGCTGAGAACGAATGGAATCCACATATACATACAATATATAATCAGGTATGAAAATCAATTGAATTGAAATCAAAGTAGTTTATCAAAATTGTTGTATTTAGTTTGATATTTGGTAGTATCGGATATCAATCGCCTATATATGTAGACGTTATAAAGAAATTGGTACAAATTTTGACAAAGTGGATACAAAAAGTTGACAGAAGAAAGACAATCAGTTAAGGCTTATTAAAGAATTTTAAATATTTCCCGATTGTCCCATTTTTAATTTGCTCTTTTGCCGATTGTTTCCAATATCTTACAAGTAGTTAGATATAAAGCAACCAATATACATGTATCTTCGAATGTTATCGAACGATTCATTGTAAAAACGTCGAAAACTCTTCAAGGATTTTTACACGGAGAAACGAATTATGTGTAACTTGCACTATTCGGTATTAAAACATGTGAAATAGACAACTTTTGCACACAAATTTTAGCACGAAACATATATAAAAAAAAATTTCATTTGAGTTGCTAATTCTTTCAACGTTTCATGAACATATTCCGACTGTTGGATCTGTGAATTCAAAAAGAATGAGAATGAGCCACGCAATCCATCACAAATGCATTTTCTTACCACAATTTATGTCGATGGCAAAATCGAGTTTTATATATAAATATATAATATCGAGCATAGGTACCATCAAGGCATATTTTGCGGATGAAAGGTTGGAGCAATATATATGTACATATATGCCAAATTGGATGTTTCTGATTTCTTTTGCTTCGCTTTACTTCATTTTATTTACTTTTGTACTAGTGCTACATGTCTTTTTTTATCTTTCTTCATTAAAGAGAGGTTAAAGAAAAACGCTCGAGGACAGCAATCTGTACTCGAAGACAATACTAAAATACGAAAATGCGAAAAAATCACCAAAAACGATAAAAATATGCTTTTGGAGACTTCTAAAATGGTGGAACAAAATGATGGCTTTTACATCTCTCTATCTCACACTCTAATTAGCTGAAATGAATTGAAATTTCAAAAAATTTCTTGCTGTTTTCCAATATGAAAATTCAGGCAATCAGGCAATTGATTTCAAATTGCTATAAATTTAACATTGATTTTCACTGCACACCTGATTTAAAGCTCCCCTTCCCAATAATTGTTCCTTAAATGATTGCGAAAATAATTTAAAAACTCGTACATAAAGGTAGAAAAGTGTTAATGGTCACAAATTTTATTTTCTAGCAAAGAAACTGTTGTAATGCTAGAATATTGCCCTAAACTACAGATACATAGCTCTCAAATTCCTTTAATATATTATAGTTTTACATAAGAATTTAGTTTCAAATAAAAATCGTGACGCCCTGTACATAATGTAATTTAACCTATAATTTTTTAAGAAAATGAATATGTTTTTTACTAAGCAATCATCCTTACAAAGCTTTAATAATCTTATACGAATATGGCCTCTTGCCCTATATTTTGTCTCTACTCTATAATTTATTTTATCTACTAACATATTGTCCCAGAGGAACATATTCTTTTTATTGTTATTTACAACAAAAACTGGATACTTTTCTTACGCTAAATAACAGCCATTTTACTGTAAGAAGAATATCCTAACAATTTATATTACCATCAAACAAACCATTCCTAAAAAAGGTATCTCTGATAACATATTTTATTTTGCAAATTCTTATTTTCAAATTATAAAATGTATCTAAGAACATATTATTTTTTTTAAAAGACAATGTTTGAAATGTCTCTAAATAAAAGGGACATTTGTTGAATTAGTGATAGACAAAAAAAAAAAAAAAAAAATAAAGTTCAATGAATATGTGAGTCTTGCAAAAGATAGTTCCCAATAATAGTTTTCTTTTAAGTATGCTATAAGAAGTAAAAATTATTAAATGAACGAAACTTTCATCTTAAGACGGCCAATTTTCTAGAAACAGAAAACAATGTTAATTTGTGTTGTACCTATTGCTGTCATAAAGGTGGTTAGACATTGGTATTATTCATAACGCAATAATGTTATCAGTTTGGACATAATTACCATAACATCTCGTTTCAACGTGGTTATTGCCTCAATGACTCACTGCACAACAATTTGGGGAACACCGCCGTAAGAGCAGTAGTTTCAATTTCGAACAGAGCATTCTTTTCAAATGTATCCTTTAATTTGTTGAAAGAAGAAAATCAAATTAAATTTAAGAAAATGTTGTAATATTTAAAGAAATGTATTTGCAAGTAACTCTTGAAGAATATACTCGTATATCTTTATTTTGTTATTGATATGCTGCATATGCCATTTATGGGCAAGTTCAATAGGGGTTCGATTACATACGGCTTAAATATGCTTCTTCTAATTACGTAGTGTCTTTTACGATATCTCGGACCAAGTAAAATTTAGTAATTTTAACATCCAAATATCCTACCTTTGGGATTCCGCTATACGGAAATTCTGCTTCGGATAAAAAAAATCTTTGATACAAATTTGAATAATGTGACCAGAACTGTGTTTAGATCCACATTATAAAATAAAATTCTGATTTAAAATTGTACTTGGTGCTCCAAAAAAGAGATTTTGTTTCACCAAAATTACGGCATATTAACTGGAGTTTCGCCGTACTTATATAGGTAAAGATAAGAACCTCTAATGAGAAAACTCATCCGTTTGCATTATACATTTTTTTGTTTCTTTTGCCAGGTTATCCATTTTTCAGTTTCAAAAGTGAGATTAAATAAAATACACATAAATAAACTTATTTCATAATAATTCTTGGAGTTTGTCTCTGGATTGATTGCAGCAGTGGATTCTTTTGAGGTAGTTTTCGACCACTTTTTTGCATATTTCGGGCGGTATCTCGGCTATAACTTGACGAATGTTGGCTTTCAAATGTTCAATTTGGAGATTATCCACGTAAACACGGTCTTTGACGTAGACCCACAGACAAGTCTAACGGTGTCAAATCGCATAATCTTGGTGGCCAATTGACGTCGCCAAAATGTGAAATTGCGCTTTCTGCAAACTTCTCATGCAATAAAGCCAAAATCGGTCGTGTTGTGTTGCTGGTGGCTCCGTCTTGTTGAAACCACATATCGTCCTGTTCATAATTTTTAATTGCAGGCAAAAAAAAAAGTCGGTTACAATACGGCAAACGGTAACAGTTCCTCGGTTTATCCGCCGCACTTTCATTAACAGAAGCGATATTTTCGGCAGTGCGTGCATTGAGATGATGCACAGGCCTGACCTGTGACCTTTATAACCTTGCCAAATCGTTGCACAGCAGGTCGATTATGACAACCATAATCACACCGTAATGCACAAATAGTGTCTACATTTGAATCACCACTTTAGTAGTAAGTTTTGACTAATTTTATGCGTTTTCAGTTGTTAAACGATTCATTTTCGTAAATGGCAAAATGTTTACTAAATGAATAACAATTCAGATGACAGGTATTTAGCAACTGACACCCTTGCCAGACCTGTGGTTTTAAAACCACTAAATGGACAACCCTGTAATTTTGAAATATCGTTCATCTATGTGTGAATAAGACACGAAGGATACTATTTCTTGTTTTTTGGCATATGAAGCAATTTCAGTATGAATTTCTTAAAAGAAATCTACCAAAAAAGCTTTACTTTGAAATGTTTCATAAAGTGAGATATTCGTCAAATGTTTGGAAATTATATTATAATATACTGTACCAAGCTTGTTATGAACACGCTAACAACAAACTATGATTATAATGAAAAATTCTTTGCTGTCCTATTGACTGCGTCATTTTTTCACAGATTTTACTAAAACGAACTTTGTCTTTAGCGAAAGCCTTTTTAGTTAAGCTGAACAAATTCCGTTTGTAGCGAATATTTACATATTTATGACAGTTAAAAAATCCATTTCCGTTCGGAAACAAATCTCAATTTTAGCAACTATGGTGGTGGGAAAGCATGAGCCATTATCATAAAGGTAAATTAAATCTGTGCCCAAGCTAATTTGTTGTCCTTCAATCAAAATATACAATTCAATGAGTTGATATTTTGTAAGACTTAATATACTTTAAAGAACAGGCTAGTGTTGAGCTACAATTTTAGTGGACATCGTGGTATGTTGATTTCAGATGTCCGGACATTCTCGTTTGTTTTCTGAATACCATTTCTTTTATTTGTTTTACCACTTGTATATCTAATCAAAGTGGACACAGATTTTAAAACACTTTGATAAATTGAAAAACTTTACTACGGATATAAAGATTTGGCATATGACGAGCAAAAATGTACGGTTTCTTCCAGTCCGTTATAATCGTGTTCGACTGTATACCAATTTTCCTGTGCAGAATTTTAAATTTTCTGAATTCTGTACAAATGATTCATTCCGTGATAAATGGTTCGCAATTTTCTACATCTCAGCAATTTCTTTGGATATTTTCTTTTATCATGCTTAAGAAGAAAGGAAAGAACTTCTTGCACAGAAAATTTGTTTGCAAACTCTATTTAATTATTACTTGTGACTTATAGTTGGTGACCGAACCTGACGCGATGACTAGACATGCGGCTATCGCTCGCATGACCGCTGGTTCAATCCCCGATACAGTCACCTATCACTGTTCGAACGCCGGTCTCCTCGATGCGTCTGACGAATACTTCGAGTAGTCGAGTAATCGACAAATCTAGTTAATGCTTCTCAAACAAAGTCGGCGTTAAGCTGAATGCGTGCCTGTGAGCTCACTGAATGTAAGAAGCTTATCCATATCTGACACATTGGATGCAAGAGAATCTGTTTTTTGCTTAACGTTTTTTTAAGTACTTGCTCAGTTTAAAATTGTTTGTTGAGTCCTGGTGGGAAATTATTAAATAATTTCTGCTTTAATAGAAAGACAATTTTTTTTCTTTTTCTATAAATATTGATTTTGTTCACAAGAACTTGAATACTTTTTCCGGAAATCGCTACAAGCGCATATTTATTGGTTATTCTCTCTTATGCACAGATATTTCTCGACGCATATCTTTTACAAACAGTACAAAAAGTTCGTCCTAAATTGAGTATTTTGTAAAAATTATGTCCTACAAGATCAGGTTTGCTGAAGGAGTACTCATGCAAAACGACCAGAAGGATCGTAACATGAAATTTCAAAGAAAATTACCGTATTAAGTTGAAAGTACAAAGTTTTTTTCAATTTTCTTTATTTTACTTTTAAAGGTTTTTACATAGTGTACATATGTATACGCAGAAAAGCACAGGTTTTAATGATCAATTCCTTAAGAGATGACACACAAACAGATCGGTTTGATAGATTTAGCCCTATTTGAGATAATTGGCTAATGTTGGGTTAATTCTGTCTGCTATGTCTGTTAGTGTGTCATCTCCTTCACATTACTGCACAGTGGTCCCGTTACAAACTAAAGATAGAGAATTTATTGATAATTATGTATGTATAAGGATATGGAAATAGCACTGCCTCAAATATCGGTCACAAATAAAATCATCCCACAAATAACAAAAAGAAAAAAAAAAAACACGAAATAGAAAGATTTTATCCAAACAAACTAATTATGAATATGTTGAACAAGCCGAAATTCGCATTTTGTTTCAAATTACAATTTCAAGCTGATTCAGGCATTAATCAGCATTGAACAAACGGCAGGAGAAGCAACTTCTACTCTGCAAATGTTTATTTATAAATGGTAGTTTAAACCCGTTTTTCGTTTGCTGTTATTTATGTTGCATCTGGCACTGAACTTGTGGGAAAAATATGCTCTCGGCTTTCTTGACGCGCGTTACTTATTAAAATATTAATAACGTTATGCTATACGACGAGTATGTGATCGGGAAACATTCGCTCTCTCTCTCCGTCTCTCTGGGTAGGCAATCATTGTCACTATGTTAGTGAAATTGAATAATTATATTTTTTTGTTTTGTTTTTTTTTTTGTTCTTTTTGCAAGAAAATGGAAATAAGTGCTGTGTGATAAGAATAATTGTAATTATTAATAATTATTAATTCTAAAAGTCAGTATTTGTAAGATTGAATTACAAACAAAGAAAACGATACGAAACGAATAGATGAAACCAAAACAACAAACAAAAAACATAAAAAAATACTCAAATATTTTTGACAGTTTTTTGGAAATCTACTAGTAATAAGCGTTATTATTGTCATCATAGTTTTGGAAGAAGTTCTTAAGTTGTTCTAAAATTTGCTTGTGATCATACTAGTTTTTATCTGAGTCTATTTTTTAAGTTTGTTTATATTCTTTAATTTGTTATACACCATAATTACGAAATTTGTATCTACACGATGTATAATTAAGCAGAAATAAAAAATAAAAATGGTCGAATTGAAAACAAAATCTGAATTGTTTACGGTAATAAATGACAAACTATATATTTCAATATATTGTTTCTTTACCCGATATTTTTCTTAAGCGAGTTTTAAATAGCTACGAGTATTTTCAAATCAAATATAAAAAGTACCGACAATTTGGCCAACAAAACACAAAATTTTTATTATTCATTCAAATTTATAGTATCGAAATCGAAATGGTAATTTGAGTTCTGGAGCCATATCAAGTGAATGAGTTGGTTGTTCATTCACAATGATAGTCTTGTGAGATGGCACGCTGTCGTGGTGCAAAATCCATTCCCTTTCTCTCTGCAAATGTGACTGTAGCCATCGAATTTGAACGCTTAGATGCGTAACGCTCCCTAGACGTATGGTGTTTAGATAACATTTTTTATTTACAGTTTGAGCTTCTGATAGTGATTTCGAGTACTCAACACCGCGATAATCAAAGAATGAACTTTGATCGTCTTTGAGGTGATTTCGGTTTCGACTTGTTATCTAGTTTGCATGACAACTGCTAAATCTATATCTTGTCTTCAGGTATAGTGCGTTTTACGAATGTAGAGTTGCAATTGAACCGTTCTATCATATCTTCAGCGAACTTCATTTTTTCCATCCATGGGTCTTGAGTAAGAGCCATCAGTCTCTCACGAGAAGCTAAGCACCAGCTCATGACCGGTCAACAGTGGGTAATGGAGCTGGCTTATTTCTCACGTCTTAGGCTCATGTGAAGTGGCGTCTACTCTTTACTTATGAGCTGTGAGTAACCAGTTCAACCCAAATATTCTTAAGTTCATATCGTTCGAGTGACTGTATAAAATTAGTTAGAATTCGGCACATATCATACGTTTTTCAAACTTAGTTCTGAGTTTGAAAATGAACGGTGTAGCTACATTCCTTCTGCAACCTTCCAACCTTCTTTTACCGAATTTTTTTCCTTGTAATCCCTAATATATGGACCCATAATCGCTTACGAAGAGTTTCGGCGTCGCATAAACAATGAGCTGTATGATCTACGTGCCAACATCGACGCAGTTCAGCGCATCAATATATAGCGATTGTGTTGTTGGTATAATGTTGTGCGGATGGACCCAGCAGTTTTCGACAACGAACTCGATGGACGGCGCAAAAGAGGGGGAACGAAACTCCGTTGGAAGGAACAGGCTTTTGAAGTACTATTGAAATTTGGTGTGACAAATTATGAAAGAAAAAGCCCAGAAGATCAAAGCGCTTGGAGTTATTTTCTACGTCCGGCATTTAATAGATAAAGATGTTTATTCTAGTCGTCAGCTAAGAAGAAGAAGAATCCCTAATTCGTAGTTTGCAGAAACTTAAATGTTTGTTCATTGTGTTGCGTTGTAATGCTTGACAAATTTAAAAAAAGGAGACCCTGGGCGAAGATGTTCCATTAAATACTGTATACAAAGTGGAATTTCGACTGCAGAATATTGGGGAAGGGCGTCGGTGGACAGACTGTGGAAAAGATACCTGCGTTCACAAGGAGTTTTATTTATAAAATGTAAGGCGGTTTCAGAAAAAATCGCTACTTTGGTAATTCGTTATAATTTTCGAAATATATGGAAGTTTGAAACCTTGTTAAGACTACATCGGTTTGTTTAACAACAGGAAAACCTATTTCCAATTATGTCATTGTTTAGAAATCTTTATATATATAATTCTACTGTACGGGCGTTGTTATTGAACTCCTCCTAAACGGCTGGACCGCTTTGCATAAATTTTTGTATACGCGTCTGGGTGGTGCCCGGGATGGTTTAGATTTACAATTCGGTCCAATTGGACAAAGGGGCGTGGTACCTCCCATACAAACAAAAAATTAAAAATCAATTATTTCTGCTCCTGCTTACGGTATTTGAACAAAATTTGGTGCGTAGGTTTGGTGTACATATCTTAAGTGCTACTGCAAATATGGGCGGGATTGGACAATGAGGCGTGGTACCTCCCATACAAACCATAAATTAAATATCCAATATTTCTGCTCCTGTTTACGGTATTTGAACAAAATTTGGTACATCGGTTTGGAGTACATATCTTAAGAGCTGCTGCAAATATGGGCGGGATTGGACAATGGGGAGTGGTACCTCCTATACAAACCACAAATTAAAAAGCAATTATTTCTGCTCCTGCTAACGGTATTTAAACAGAATTTTGTTTAACATTGAAACATTTCCAATAAAAATAAAATTTGAAGGCAAAGCAACGTTTGCCGGGTCGGCTAGTGTTATATAATTTTTCAAAAAACCGCTGTTTAAAAAAATGCTACAACGTGTAAACTACATCGAATCTTAAAACGGGGATTGGACGTAAATAAGTGCAGAAATGAGTAAAATAATAATAACGAATAAACGCAACTTGGTAATAACACCACTTAAATCGTTTTTCTATGTGGCCATAGATTTAAATGGTTAAAGTTAAAGTTAAAAGTGTCATAAACAGTTGGAAAAAAAACCGAGAACGAGTTGGACGAATCGGAGATTGGCTGCTCGAAATTCATCGGTTAACCATTATATGTATTAATAACCGTGTTGACATTTTTAACGAATCCGTCTATTGGATTTAAAAAATTATTTTGTGTCCTTCTTGGTTACAAAAACATAAAAATTTTGCTGAAAAAGTCCGTAAGTAAAAGTAAAAAAATTAGTGAAGTGACCACGTGAAGTAAAGAGCTACGTAATGAAATGAAATATTACGGAAGATGAGATTTGGACCCATGGCACAACCGACTAATTCAGTGAATATCGTGCCAAAGGTGAAGTAAAACTGTAAAGATAGCGTCAAAGATGTTCTAAAGCCAAGGGCTTGCTGGAAAGCGACTATTTGGCATGTTTTGAGGATTGGAAAAATCAATGTATTGTTTCCTGAGAATACTTTGTAGGCAATGAAATGGATTTGGACAAATAAATAAAGATTTTTTGAAAAAATAAGAACTGATTATACTTTTTGGTTACAGTAATATCTCCGTTTAAGATTCACCTTAAATTTAAGGAATCACAATGATAATTTCTTAGGTTCTTTAATAAAATTTTGTAATATTCGCTGCATTCAATCATAGATCTTCGATAATATTTGACATCAGTTTGGACCTTAAAAATTGCCGCTCGTGAACCTTCATAGTCACTTTGTGTAGCCACTAGAGATGGTCACATATGTTGTTTAATATCAAATACATATTTTGAAATGCTTGAGGCTATGTCGAAATCCACCAAAACAACAAGCCGAAACTTTTGCTACACTGGCAAAGAAATGTGTTATTGATAAGGGTTTCGGACGATCTTCATTTTGAACGATCTTTCTGAAAATTAGAATGATACGCAGAGCGAATTTTTGTTAATAGCCTTGTAGCTCAAAGTTTATTAGTTCAGGGAACTACTTCAAATAGTCTTGAGAATATTGATATCAAAAAATACTAGTTTAATTTGCGAAACTGCATAAATTACGATTTATAGTTTTAGTGTTTGAAGTAATATTATCAGTATAGTGTATTTCACTGTCAAAGCAGATGAATACTTCAAAATCTTTACTTTTTGTTTTCGTCACTCTATGTGTGTTTTTGTTTTATTTCGCATAGTAATATTCAGCTACACCTGTAAAACGGACAGATATGTAAAACACTGACAAACTTCTACGTCACTTTACTTCGGTGTCACTTCAATGAATGTTAATTTTATCGCTAAGGCTAATTGGTTACCTGGAAAACAATGAATAATCTTCACATCTATAACAACTGATATGACAGTCTTTCTTTTCCCCACAAACTCGTTAGTATTTTGCAACTTTTAAATAATGTATTTTAATTTTATTTACTTAAATGCTCATATAAAAAAAATAAAGCTCAACGTTCTTTCTGGGAAGTATTAAAATCTTACATCTCTATGCTAATTGAAACAAAAGAACACTCTGTGCTTCTTCGATCGATAGTCGTATTGAATGAAATTTTAACAATGGCATTTTAACTTGTTAGCACACCTGATAGCGGCAATTTATAAATATTAATCGAATTTTGTACAGCTGAGCCTAAGACAAAAGAGAATCTCTTAAAAAGAAAACAATGCTGAATGAGTCTCTCTGCAATATATACGTCAGAAGTATATCGTCTAATAGCACAAGTTTTGAAAAATTTGCATCTTATTTGAACTTTGGCAGGAAATTGCGAAATGTTAATGTTATTTATTTCCATGTGGGAATAATTATTCAAAAACAACACAATTTGTTGCATCCAGACAGAAAATTACGGTGGGCAAAGCGTTGTCAAAATACTTCAAGTCACAATGCTGATTTTTTATTTACAAATTTAAATTGTTTCTAACCATAGTTTGTATTTGCTCAGCCAGGAGTAACCCACAGAAAACGTTCTGAGAAATGTGAAACAAACGTTTATTTGTTACCTATAAGAAATGAGGAACGGCATATATGTGCCCATCATGACGGTGGGTAACTACTCTCGAATACAACTCATTACTTGGGGGTAATGCGCACCTGGTATCTACGCATTAGCCATGGCAAATTTGTAGCCGTGGGTAGCTACCGGCTGTCGTGGCTAATGATCCTCGATAGCTACACATTTCCCATGAGTAATGTGCAGCATAATGCTATCATTAAGGTCAAATGTCAGTATTCATACGGAGCCAATAAATGTTCAGAATATCGCTAAAATAGAAAAATTGGAAGAATATAAATATGGCTGCACCTCGGCAAGGAAGCGAGCAATCATAAAAATAACACAATTTTCGGCCTCCGCAAAAGGCTTGCGCCAAGAGATAATCTTCACGTAATATAAAAAATATAGTGAATTGTGGAGGATCCATTTGCGCAAAAGACATTTTGTAAATCCGTAAGAAGATATCCATTTACAGGAATCGTCGATTTAAAAAAAATTTCTGTAATAAATATATGCCTACAATTCGCTAACCCATTATTCAGCGATTTCTCCAAAAGTTTTTCATTTCATTTGAATGACATGGGGTGGGAAAGACTCCTGTGGAGGTTTTATATTTGTTATTTTCATAATTGAATGCTTCGTTTCCTATATGAATATATTTTTATTACAGTGATTTTTTTTAAATGGCGATTTTTCCCCATAAAAAAGGAAAGGGCCTGGTGCAAGCCTGCCTCTGTCCAAAAACATTGTGTTTTTTGTGAATTTTTGTGGATATGCATATTTTTGCGATATTTCTATTTTGTCGATTTCTTAACATTTGTTCGCGCTATATGAAGCCCTGCATTTTATCCAAACGTCTTAGAAATCTGCACAGATGTGGTTATTTTAACGATTATAAGCAACTCATGCTATCCATGAGGTACCCATGGATAACGCACTGCTGGAAGTGTGCGTAAAGCAGCACATTATTCACGAGCAATGTGTAGTTGTTATGGATAACTTATTTTCTATGGTTAATGGGTAATGTAATGTGTAAATGATTACCTTCAATTTCCCA
>JAHXMU010026457.1:1567514-1627186 GCA_019455685.1 Philornis downsi
AAGAAGTTTTGGGAGCCCTGTTCGCGCTATCTATCCAGTAAATTGTTAAAGACTTTTCATCATTTTTGTCCATTCATACAACATAAGTCGCCTAATGCAAGAGCTTTACTTTGAGAAAATCGAATAGTGGTAAAAAATCATAGCAATCGACAAATGGATGTAGGGTAAGAGTGTTTACAATTCACATCACCTCACTGAAACTTCTGTACTTGTACTTTAATTATATAGAAATTAAACACGTGATCTGCGAATGAAATTAAAATCAATTTAAATGCCACTAATAGATGCTGCGTGCGACGTTGAATTACAATCGTATTCCATTAGCTAAGCTTTTTTTTTTAATTGTGGTTAAATATTGTTAGGCCAATTGTTATAATTACATCGTATGTAATTTCAAATATATTCAAGTTGCAGAATCTAGCGGAAAAAACATTTAGAATTTACAGGGTGGGCCATAAGGGTGTTGGCGGTTTAAATATTCAATTTCTCGGCAACGCGCGGCGCGGGGTGGCGGGGGGATATGTTTTTCGCTGCTCCGCTTCCTGGAAATTTAGTCGCCATGGAGCCGTACACGAGAGTGCAGCGTGCATTTTGTGTCCGAGCGAATTACGAAAACAATAAATCAGTGATTACTGCAAGACGTTTGCATCGGCATGAAAACGGTTTACACGATTTAAGTGAAGTTCCAAGCGCCAATGTGATACGAAAATGGATCAGAATGTTCGAAACAACCGGCTCAACAGTACCAATTACGGTTCGTGGTCGCCCAGTTTCTGCAAGATCAGCCGACATTGTGGAGCGTGTTCGTGTTTCAGTTCACGACGGTTAGAGCGAACAATTATTGCAACATGCTAGCATGTTTTTTTTTGGTGTCAGCTTTGCAAGAACTTCAAGGCAATACCTCGAGGATGTGGTTTCAACAGGATGGGGCCACATGTCATACGGCTAGGGTATTCATAGAGCTGCTGAAAAATGTTTTTCCTGGAAAACTCATTTCGAAAAGGGGGGATATTGAATGGCCCCCACGTAGCCCCGATCTCTCTCCATGCGATTTTTTTCTATGGGACTACCTCAAATCGGTAGTCTACAAGAATAATCCGACCAATTTAGAGCAGTTGAAGAGGAACATTATTCAGGAAAGTAACAAAATACCGAGAACAACTTTTCAACGAGTTTTCCAAAATTTGCGACTTCGGTTCCAAGAGTGTCAAACAGCCGAGGGAAGCCATTTGGACAACATTATTTTTAAGTCTTAAAAATTCCCATGCTTCTACTTTTTAAAAATACAAATATATTTTTTTTATGTTTCGTAGTTTTTTTTTAATTGAATATTTAAACCGCCAACACCCTTATGGCCCACCCTGTACAATCTATGCCGTTGCCGGTTACGATAGATAGAAATAGGAAATCGATTACAATGTGTACAAATATACAAAAATAGAAATTATCACATAAATCATAGTTATAAAAAATTGTATTACATGCTCTCTAACCAGTATAATTCAAAAATTATTTCAAAAACGTTGCTCAAATTAGAATCTTTCATTTATAGTGTTGATAATGATGAAAATGTTAGGGACAATATGTAGGTCTTTAGTGTGACAGGTGCGTTTTGTTCAATATTCGGTTAAAGATCATTTTTCCTATTAACAGTTATACATAAAGTAGAGTAAAAGGAAATCCATTATTTTTGCAATAGATGGCTCTAGTAGTATGTATCTCACGTTGTATAAGTGTGATCGGGTTACGTTATATGGCGTTGAAAAGGTAATATTTTGTATTCAAAAAATGTGAATAAATTTTTATGGTTCCGTTACTGTAACAGCCAATCGGTCGATTCGTTTAGGCAATTTTAATGTCAAAAATGCAGTACGCTCTGAAAGACCAATTGTCGCAAATGTCGATATAGTAATGAAAATTGTCAATACGGACCGCTTTCGTTGCCGTGTTTCGTGTTTCTATTGCCCATTAGCTAAGCATTGTACAATATATTGTTTGGAACCACTTGAATAAGAATGAATACATTTATGCATGCATGCATTATGTAACGAAATTCCACTACTGACCGACTTTCTATCTGCTGAATCGCAACAAAACCGATGCATTTCGCATACAACAACTTGTAGCGAAAATAAACGTGGTCGAATCGCTGTGAACATACTCAAACGCTGATCGAGACAAGATTGATGTTCAGGAAGATTTTGTCATGTGTTTGATGGAATTGTCAGGAATTCATCTATTATAAGGTGTTCTCCTGCAGTCAAACTATTTATTCGAACCAGTGCTGGCAACAATTGGGATATGTGAAAGAAGCAATCGCCCAGGCTGGGCCAGCTTTGGGCAATACAAGAAGAATTGTGTTCCATCAGAACAGCGCCAAGCCATAAACACATTGATAGCGGCTCGCCAGGATCATTGGAATCGGTTGGGAGATTCTTATACATTCACCTAATAGTCCGAACTTGGTAGCAAATTGTTACCACCTGTTCTCGTTTATGGTGAGTGATTTTGCTGGTAAACATTTTGTTTAAAGAAAAGCGTGTAAAAATCAATTGTCCCAGTTTTTTTGCCAGTGGGGACGATGGTTTCTATGAGAGAGGCGTAATGGAATTACCTTCAAAATAGCCGTTGTCGGAAGAAACGAATCTTTTTAAATCGGATCATTCTAATTATTCTAGATATATAGATAGATAGATTTTATTTTTACTACATCTTATATAAAAGAGTCTGCTATAGTGTTAACATAAAGATATAGTACTAATAAGTGTCTATAGTTGTAAGGCATCCATTTTTAAAATTGAACACCGATCCGAGATTTTATACCGTTTCTTCCAATACAGGGTTGCCCATATTCGACGGACCCATCTGGCAACGCCATAACTTTTGACAGAGATGTCAGATCGCTTGATGACATACCGCGTTTGAAGCGTCAGTCCAAGCAGATTTTTACCATGGAACAATACACGCCACGCGAGCGCTCTGAAATAGTTGAAATTTACATTCAACAGAAGAAGTCAAATGTGAAAACTCAACGTGCTTTTAAAATATTAAAAAATGTGAGAAGTGCGCCTTCTAAGAACACCTTTAAGCGTTTATACGAAAAATTTTCGACTGGTGAGGCTCTTTCTAATCCGAAGAGGCCAAATAAAAGTCGACCAAGGCGATCGGCCGAGAATATCGCTGCCGTACGAGCCAGTGTTGAGAGGTCCACAAGAACATCCCAAAAACGCCGTTCTCAGCAGTTGGGCATGGCTCGGTCCACTTTACAACGGATTATTCGCGTTGATTTGCATTTGTTCCCGTACAAAATTCAATTGACGCAAAGATTGTTGCCTGCGGACAAGCCTCGTCGATTGGAATGGGCCCAACGAGTCATCGAAATGGCCGATGATGACGAGCAATTTTGGAACAAAATTATCATGTCCGATGAAGCCCATTTCACATTGAATGGGACAGTAAATAAGCAAAATTACCGTATTTACGCCACTGAAAATCCTCAGGAGATTCAAGAATTGCCTCTTCATGACGAAAAAGTCACAGTTTGGTGCGGCGTTACTGCGAAAACGGTCATTGGGCCGTTTTTCTTCCAAAACGAAAATGGCCATGCTGTTACCATCAACCAGGAGCGTTATCGCGACATGATGACCAATTTTGTGATGCCAATTATTCGTCGTTATGCCATAAATTCGGCAGTTCTGGTTTCAACAAGACGGCGCTCCACCGCACACAAGTCGCATAACAATCGATTTTCTGAAGAATTTGTTTCCGGGCCGTTTGATGTCGAAAAGTGGTGATTTGGACTGGCCACCGCGTTCGCCCGATTTGACGCCCGCTGACTTCTTCTTGTGGGGACATTTGAAGTCAAAGGTTCACGTTAACAAGCCAAGGACCGTAGAAGAGCTCAAGGACAACATTCGTGAAGAAATAGCCGCTATTCTGGCCGAAATGTTGGCGAAAACGATGGAAAATGCTGCAAAAAGGGCACAATACGCCATCAACGCCAGAGGCGGCCATTTGAGAGATATCATATTCAAAAATTGCTGTAAACAAATCTACTTGGAACAAATTAAATGAATAAGATTGCCATCCGCCAAATTTTTATTTTTTTCTTTGATTTTTTTTAAAAAACATGGGTCCGTCGAATATGGGCAACCCTGTATTTTCACTTGAAATACAAATATCTATTACAATCTTTTCAAATATTGTTATTTGTACAGAATTAGCGCAAAATGCAATGTATAACAAAAATATTGAAACCTGCGATTAGAAATTAAGAAGTAAATGTTGATTTTTGTTATATTGATTAATTTGTAAAGGAGGTATCAGAAGACGACTATCAAGCATTACAATAGAATGGACAAAATTTCAACTTTAAATTAGAAATTTCAAAGGTAAATTCGAATTTTTGTGAATCTGTCAATTATATGTATGTATAATATGTAAAAAGTTCCAATGCTTGATATCAAATTATGCTTGATTATCAAATTTTTATGAATTTACTAGAATTGAAAGAAAGGGCGGGAGATATCAAAAGCGACGTATTAAAGCCGCTTCTGATAATGTTTCATATTTTATCACGAATTATAAAGCAATATAACGGAGAAAAACTTAGGATGTTGCAACGAAACAATTACAAATCATGAAAGAAAAACAGAATTTCGGAAAAGATGCCAATTTTAGAAGCGTCAAAAGAGCTCGATGAAATTAGTTCAATTTCAATGTTACATTTCGTTGCCATATCAAGCGATATCACCTTCATTATTTTAGATGAAAAGGTATAAATATTTTAAAAATATTTACTGGAGAAATAAGCTGCAAATTCTGACGTCTTCGCACAAACGCTGGCATTATATCTGCGCTTACAAGGAAAAACGAGATTAAGTGTAGTTATGACAAAATAGGATATATTCGTGTTTATTGTTGACGGTACTTTAACCCACTTTTTTGTCCAAACCAAATTTCAGAATTCCGTACAGTTCACAAGTTATAACGATTTTTCAAAACAGTGATTTTTTGAAAATTATATAATGTCTCTCAAATATTGCTTATATTCATATATTTCAAAACATTTATTTATAATAGTTTACGTCGTCAACATTGGTGTTGTCTAAGCACCATTTTAAAATTCGGTATATTTCAAAAATTATATCAAATTTTTATTGTAGCGATTTTTTGAAAAACACTTAGTATCTCGAAACAACAAAATCTGTGTTAAGTCGTTTTATCCTTGCAAGCACAGATATAGTCCCGTTTTCTCTATTCACATATCGTCCAATTGCAAGCTGAAAAGCTAAGCTTAATTCATTTATCTTTTGGCAAGTTATAAAAAACGAATATCTGCATGTTTGAGTAAGGTCATCATTGCTTAGATTCTTCTGAAGGATTGTTTTTTTCATTCTGGAATAGTAGTCGATCATTTGTCAAGCCGGTTTTCACCACAGCGTTTGAAGATTATGGTTTCCTTCAACTTGCACAAAAACTTATGAATTCCCGAATCAATAATTAAATTTTTAACTTTTTTATGATTTCGAAATATAGACTTTTGTACAGTTGCAAAAGTAGAACAGTTGTCTTTTAAAAATGTCAAAAAGTTAATGTGTGTAAAAAAAGTTAATGTATGTAAATGAGAATTTGTAATGCGTGTGCTTAAACCCATAATCCTTACAGCGTCTGCGGTGATCGTGCACATTTAGGAAATTCCGTTTCATTAAATCGTTTTATCTTTTCATTGCCATGTCTAACCGATGGTGAGTGGCAAAAACCCAATTTTCATATCCTGTTTGTTCATATCCAAATTTTGTAAAATGTTATGCAATTGTTTAACACACAATCCATACAATTCCAGTTTGGCACCATAATGATTGAAGCCCACTAATCATACTATTTGAAAGACAACTATTGTTCGAAATATAAGGGGAAACTTTAACTCTATTTAAAGATTGAGTATGATTGCAACATTAATTACGTAAGTGATTGATGTTATTAAATATAATTTTATTAAAATTGGTTTCGTAATGGGAACTGATAAGCCTCTAATTTATATTTAGAAGACAAGCAGACAAAATATCGTCCATATGTGTCAACGACCACAAGGTATTATTGGTCTATTAACAGCAAAATTTCTGCAATTTCTCGTAAATATACGAGAATTATATGCAGCCTATGAAATCATATGCAGGCAAATCATATCACATTGGGTGGCCATCTTCTACTTCAAAACGTAATTTACCTCAGGTATTTGAACATATAAGTTTTTAAACATTTCAGATTCAAAATATTCAAATTGCAAAAGCAAACTGAAATACAATCAAACACTTTTTTGGGTATAAAGTTGAAAATGCAAATTGAAATACAAAATCAGCAGTTCAACAAAATTTAAAGGAAAGGTTAAAAATTAATAGTATGTTTCTATATGTATACAACATTCAAAAAAAAAACAGTGCACGCATGAATCAAAAGCGTTAGGAACTGGATTTTTATAAAATATGTGAAAGTTTTCCTTAACTATCAAAGTTTAAAAAAAAGAACAAAGTTGCCTTTATGCAGAAGTAGGCACTCGAAGTGTTACCAACTTCA
The DNA here is from genome assembly GCA_019455685.1 of Philornis downsi. Lineage (NCBI taxonomy): Eukaryota > Metazoa > Arthropoda > Insecta > Diptera > Muscidae > Philornis > Philornis downsi. Next base: position 1,574,091 of record JAHXMU010026457.1, read on the forward strand.
CGCTGTTTCAAAAGGCTAATGACAGCGCCCTCATTTTATGGCAACCGCCAGTTATTTGTGTTGTTTACAAAACGGCACAAACCTAACGTTTTATGTTAAAAAAGTTATGGAAATGGAATTCATATGCAAAAATGTTATTGTCTTGTATTTGATTGGAAAATCATAACCAGCTATTGTTAATGAGGTACAACATTTACAAAATGTTTGTGTGTCGGGCCATTACGGGTTACAATAATACTGATAGCATCGAAAAACGCCATCGAGGTAGACTTTTAAAAGCAGCAATGTGGCCAGGAATGGTTCGAAAGATGAAGGCCGGAATTCAACATAATCCACGACAAAGCTCAGCTCAGTTGGCTACAAATTTCAATGTGTCTGCTTGTAGCATATGGACTATGACTAGAAAATACAAAATGTAATACAAAAAAAAGGCAAGTTTTAACATCTGCACAAAAGGCAGTCCGCCTAGCAAGAGCAAAGGCGACGAGCTTAAACATTTGGTCTTCTCTGAAGAAAAAATTTTTACTATTCAGCCACATGTAAATAATAATGATCGTGTATGCGTAGAGAGTAAATCAAAACAAATCAAAAAGCAAGCGACCACATCAGTGATGGTTTGAGCTGCCATAACTGCCATAGGTCGATCACCATTCTTTTCCATTGAGCAGGGCGTAATATTAAATCAACAAATCCACCCTGAAAAGATTTCAAACGATGCTTTGTTGCTTTGGTCACGTAAAAAATTCGATAGAAACCATTGGACATTTTGGAAAGACTCGACACCATGTCATTAATTCAACGTGAAAATTAACATTTTTTTAACAAGAAAAAGTTTTCAACTTCATTTTTTGACTACCATGGCCACCATTTTCCCCAGATTTAACCCAATAAATTTTTCCATATGAGGCGATATCTGGAGACCAAAATATCGACTAAAAATGAGAGATGATCAGCGATGTAAGAATTGATCTTCGCCGAGAATGGAACAAAATAATATCAGTCCACATTCGTGCAGTGTGTGAAACCTTTCCGTATAGACTCGATGCTATTTTCGGCTCTGAAGGTGGCTTACACAGTAGGACAGTAACATACTTTTCTTAAAATTTGAAATGTTTTTCTGATATAATGATCTTTTTAAATAAAAAAAATAGTTTAAAGTTTTCTACAGAAGTTGCTAACTAAAAAATTATATGAAGTCTGTTGTATCGCTTTGTAATGCTTGACAGGTGCTTGCTGGTAATTCTCTTGTAAATTAGACGATTTATCGGCAACCTTTGCCCACCTTTTCTGCGAATTCAAATGAATTGATCACAGTGCAATATTTAAAAAGATTGCAACAGGTGTTCTTCATCTTTGCAAACCTGAATTGGAAATATTGCTGGACATAGTTTTGATGCCTTGCTGAAACTTTCGCACGCTAGTCGATGCCATCAATTTGCATAGAAATTTGTAGATAATATTTCTGTAAGTCGGCACTGTTACAAAATCTTCCATATTTTATAAAAAGATTTTATAAAAGATATAAAAATCAATTTCAAATTTTCTGTTTTTTCCTTTTGAAATTACATTAATCAAAAGTCGATTTGTATTACTCTACTAGGCAATATATAGCTTTGTTCTTCGCTCTGCCCCCCTCATTGTATTGTATATCTTACAATTTATAAAAGTAACAATTGCTAATGTTATATTTCGAATTGTTTTCAGTCTTTTTTTCCAGATGTGTTAAATTGGCTCTTTTGTATTTATGTTTGTTAAAAAAAAACAAGAATTTTTTTTCTTTGCTATTGCTAACAATTGAAATTTGATGTTAAATTGACTCTTTTGTGTTTAAATTTGTAAAAAAAACAAGAATTTTTTTCTTTGCTATTGCTAACAATTGTTTGTACTGGTTGTAGTAAGAAAATATATAAACAAATTATAAGCATAAAAAAAGGCTGGTTGGTGATCTACTTGGTCAAAATAAGAAGCCAACTTATCGTCTTTATTCTGTAAACCACCAGCTAAAGCTAAAGCTAAAAGGATAAACAATAACAAAAAAACGCTATAAATTCATGATATTGGATTGTAATACACTTTCTCTTTTTATACTTAAAATGGTTTGGCAAACGACTTTTTTTATGCGGAAAGAATCGACTGATATATAAATGAGACAAATGAGTCATTTATTTAAATAACATCAATACGGATGCAATAAATAACATTTTTTATGATTGCATTAATTTTCTTGTCCAAATTAAATTTTATTCAAGTATACATCAACCTGTCTCCAAAACTATATTTTTGGGAAAAGAATCGGCCGAGTTGTATACATATGAAATTATCTTAATTTACAATCAAAAATATAATGTTTCAGAAAACACAGAAAACTTAAGCAGACAGAAAAATCTTAGGGATAAATAGTTGGCAGAATATATTAGAGGGCAAAACATGAAAGCATTGGTAGACCATAAAATATCCAAGAATGCAGTACTTTCGGTCTTGGACCAGTGTCTTTTATAATGCTAGTAAAACGAAATAATGAAGGATTTCACCAACGATCACATTAGCACTTTGACAACGTCTAAATTTAAACATCGATATGCAATTAAACGACCGTCTTTGATAACACTGGCAAAGCGTTTGCAAACGGCCGAATGAATATTGCGAATCCAAAATGGTATGTATGGCGGAGCACGTATTTCTTGATGTTGGTAAAGCCAATTAATATTAGTTTCCATAAATCGCAACTTCTGAAGGACAAACGTTACTTTATTTGCAACAAAGCCTTTTAATCGCTATCGCATGTCAATATCGAAATAAAAACTCATAATTTTCATATGTTTTAAAATTTTTTTTGAGAGGTGAGATTTGATATTAAATTAAAATCATTTATTATGTTTGAATGTACAAAGAGAATATATTCTTTCAAAATGAATATCTTTAGATAATTATTAAAAACAAAAAATAAAAAAACAAGAACTCTGCAAATACCGTTTTCGATTCAAGTCAGAGTCAATGCTTCCATAAGAATCTCTACACACATTTTTTTGCATTAAGCTGTGTTTTGTCTTTTTGCATTTGTATAAATATAAATATACACAAAAAAGTTGGGAACAATTTTCTTTAATTTTCAACATAATCTCCTTTTAGCTCGATACACTTTTTTTTGCGCTATTCAATAGCTCCTATACACTGTTTATAGTAAGAACTGTCAAACTCCTTAAAATATAAATCAATTGCAGACTCCACCTCTTCACTGTTGGTAAATCTTTTACCACCGAGTCATTTTTTCAACTTTGGAAATAAAAAATAATCCGAGGGAGCTAAATTTGGCTAATAAAGTGCGTGATGAAACAATTCGAACTTGAATTAAGAAAATAACACCAAGTGAAGTTAAAATTGAAATATCAAAATTGAACAAAAAGAAATCTCCAGGATATGACCTAATAGATGGACTTGTTGCAAAAAGCTTGACAAAGAAAAGCATTGTATTCCTGACTTATATTTATAATTCAATACTCAACCACAACTACCTTCCAATACAATGGAAATGTGCACAAATAATAATGATTCCAAAACCAAATAAACCTGATAATCTATTAACGTCCTACCGAACAATAAGTCTGCTGGCGACATTTTCAAAGATATTTGAGAAACTCTTTTGTAAACGACTTGTACCTATATTGGCAAAACAAAACATTATACCCGAACACCAGTTTGGCTTTCAGCACAAACATGGAACGCCGAAGCAGTGCCATCGTCTGGTAAATGTCATATCTGAAACTTATGAGAAAAAGCAATATTGTTCTGCAACGTTCCTAGATGTGCAACAAGCCTTCGATAGAGTTTGGCATAAAGGATTGTTATACAAAATAAAAAATGTTTTGCCTGCACCATACTTCCTGTTTTTTCAAAATTACCTTTGCGACAGATTCTACTACGTAAATACCAAAGATACCATGTCTAATATATATGAAATAAAAGCGGGGATTCCACAGGGTAGTGTGCTTGGCCCAATCTTATATACCATATACATGCATGACATGCCAACCACATCAGATATAACAATTGCTACTTATGCGGATGATACGGCAATTCTTGCAACTAGTACTTGCCCGACGGAAGCATCAGCACAAATCCAAAGTGAGTTAAATTTACTTCAAGAGTGGCTTTTAAAATGGAATATAAAGGTTAACTCTAAAAAATCTCAACATATGACCTTTACTCTTCGGCGAGGAGATTGTCCACCAGTTAACATCAACAACGAACAAATCCCAAAAGTAGAAAATGTGAAATACCTTGGATTGACTTTGGATAGACAGACGCCTTAACTGGAAATCTCATATTAAATCAAAAATTCAACAACTAAAAATTAAAACTCATAGAATGTTCTGGCTCCTAGGACCTAGATCTCAACTCAATCTGAACAACAAAATGCGCCTATATAAAGCAGTATTAAAACCTGTATGGACATATGGAATTCAAATTTGGCGTACAGCGAGTTACTCCAATATCGACATAATCGAGAGATACCAATCAAAAACGCTTAGACAAATCACCAACGCTCTGTGGTTTGGGACAAACAAACACATAAGGCAGGACCTTAGAGTATCATCTGTTAGAGGCGAAATTAATAAATCCAGTGAAAACTATCTACAAAGACTGAGCGACCATGTAAATCCGTTGGCAATAGCACTCCTTGATGACAGTGCCGAGACAAGAAGATTAAAACGAGTGCATGTGTTAGACTTGCCATTTAGAAGTTAGTAATAAGATAATTAACTTGTAATTTTGCCATGTATGTATATATAATTTTAGTGATATATTACTTCATATTACCTATAAACACACTTGTGGACTTAAATGTATCGTAGTTCATTGGATCTACAATATTTCTGTTATTTAATTGAACATTATTAAATTTGCTTATTGTCTCAGGATAGATTGCAAATAAAGAATATTATTGTTAAAAAAAAATCACTTAAACACTGCAATGAATTAGAATAATATTCGCCGTTGAGGGTTTATCCGTTCTGAAGATAATCAATGAAAATAATCCTATACGAGATGACCTTGCCTGCAGATGGAACCATCTTCGCCTTCTTTGGGTACGATTCTTCCATCCTAGTTCACTACTTTGATTGTTCCTTTGTCTCAGGTCTGAAGTTATAAATCGACGCAAAAATTCTTCTTTATTGCAGTGGAACATCGCTAAACACTCTACTGAAACATATTGATGACACTGTTTTTGCTCTATTGAAAGCAAGCGCGGCATCCATCTTGAGCACAGCTTTTTCATCTTCAAATCTTTGGCCAATATACGATGTATAGGACTTTATGAAATGCCTATCGTTTCAGCCAGCTCACGCACTTTCAGCTAACGATCATCCAAAAATAAATTGTTAACCGTGTCTTAATCGTGTCTAGCGTGGACACTTCAATTGGTCGACCACCACAATTGGCTTTCGTCTCGGCAGTTCGTACGGCCTCGTTTAAACTCTGCTGCTCAATACTTTACAATCGTAAATGAAGGATCAAATTCCCCCATAATAGAATCTAATTCGGCTTTAATATTGGTTAGGCTGACACCTAAGAAACCCAACAAACCAGCAAATAATTCTTCTTCATATCAACCAATTAGCTTACTTTCGTTGTTGTTGTTTATTGGAGAAGATAATTAAGGAAAAAATGATCCATTTAATAGACACCAGCAATATTTTACCAACCCAACAATTTGGATTTCGTAGGAAACATAATATTGTATATCTACTGGTTAGGATAGGAAACATAATTAAGTACTCGTATAATTCCAATCTGCAAAAATCAACCTGAAGGATACTCCTGGATATAAAAGTTGCCTTTGATACGGTATGGTAAGAAGACTTAGTATATACATTTATACGGTTCCAGTTTCCTAAGGGAATCATGAAAATAATTCGAAGCGTTTAGAGCTCACATCGGACACAAATATTTTGAAATATTTCATACCCCAAAGTTCTTGCTTGTGCCCAATACCTTATTATGTATATACGAATATGGCAGATATGCCGGTTTTAGACCATTGTACTATGTCCGTATTCGCAGATGAGACGGTGATGTTATCTTCTGATGCATTGTCTTCGGAAATTCTATCAAATCTCCAGCTAACCTTATGTATTATGCTATTAATTGTCATAAAAGTCAAGTCATGTATTTTACAAAAAAAAAGAAAAGACTGCTTAATCACCCGGGAAAATATTTTTGTTAACAATGTAGAGCTTAAGTGGGAAAATAAAGTTAAATACTTAGGGTTGATTCTGGATTCAAAATTGACTTGTAAAGATCATGAATCATATATTGTAAATAAATCTAACAGACTCATTAGAACCCTTTGCCCTTTCATACACCGGAAATTCGTCTCTGAACAAAAGTAACAAAATATTAATACTTAAATTAAGATTTCAAGCTATCATGTTCTATACTGCTCCTGACTGGGCTAGAAGCGCCAAGTGTCACGCGTTCAAACTCCAGATTCTTCAGCCCAGCTCTTAAAGCTAATTTATAATCTACCTAGATTTTATTCTACAAGAAGTCTTCATCAAATTGCTACGTTCGATCTTGTTGACATCAGAATAGAGAAATTGTCTAACAAATTGTATATCAAGTGCTCCTAATCAGAGTACGATCACATAACTGAGCTGGTCTCAATTTAAATTAATTAAGTTAGTTTTAAATAGTGTCGTATTTTATTTTTATAACATATTTTCAGTTAACTCCGCCTTATAATCTGTTATAATCGGTTCGTCGAAAGAGAACGTTTGACACAATTTCATTTTTTTTCTTATCGGTATCAAGCAGCTGTAACTATAACTAGAGATCAAAAAACTTGCGCGAAACTACACAAATAGTATGAAACATTAGAAAATTACGATTGACACTTGTTAACTTCTCTTTAATTTTCTATATCGTATGTTCAGGCACGTAATGGATTTTAAAAACTGCAAAAAGTTGTTCTGTTTGCTTCGTTTGAATTTTTTGGTCAATCCTAGTAGGCCACAACGTTTAAAGGTCAAACCAAATTAAAATTAGAACCTTGTGGACATTGACGCAAATATCCCGAATTGAGTTATCTTGCTGCAAAATTTAAAATGTTCATAAAGATTTACACTCTCGAAACATCCAATTCGTGTCCATAAATAATTTTGAAATATTTGATCGCATACTTTTCAGGGCGCTTTTTTGGTCTCTTCTAAGTTGGAGTAGTCACTTTATACGCGTAAAGTTTTCTTACTGACAAAGCCACCCGGGGCAAAACAACCTTTCGCATTTAAATGTTTAAATGACCATTCATTGAAATTACGATCCACCCAATGATTGTCTCTTTTACAAGTTGGATTTTGTAGGCTCGTAAAACAAGATAATTGTACAAAATCTTTCGCAAAGTCTTACAGAAACAGTCAAAATTATTATAAACGGCTGCAAATGGTAACGAGCGAACAATTCAATGAATTCAAATGCTAAATACCTTTCCCTCCTCTCAGACTTGTTCAGATTTGCAAATTATTCAAATTGCAAATAGTCGCCGCAGTTGAATATGGCAGATGAGGGATCAATTCGTTGCATTATCTCATGATAAAGTATACCTATAGAAGAATTTACGCCAAGTTTGGTGCAAGATCAAGTACACATTTTCGTATTGAAAATGTTCGCCATTTTTATTATTATATGTTAAAATAGCCTCATAAGGCTGCTCAGTAACCTTCATCTACTGTTTGCTTTGACAGAAGTAATATTAATTACGTTGCATAATTCATATCGATTATGAATGAATTATGCCATGTAATTCATATTATATATATTATCTTTCTCAAAGAACTGAAAGCTCTCGCATTTTCTACTGACTTCACGTTCTTCGCTTTATTTGGCGAAGTTCGTTTACTTGGTGAAGTCCACTTTTTCGACCATTGATTTGAGCCTACAGTAACGAATCGAAATAGAAATGCAGCAATTTAAAACAATACCAAGCTTTATTTTTAACCCACCAAACGGCATTGCCTATAGTCCACAATACGAAACGTGGTATCCAACATGCGGATAGCTTTTTCATGTCAAGTTGCCGAGGCGACGTTGGAGTTACTCGATCAGATGGTGCCAGTAGTTTCAAAAAATTATTTTGGTAAAAAGTGGCAACCTTATAAAACATATGTATTAAGTTTCATGGCGCAAAGCTGTTTAGTATTTTTATTTGAGAAAGAAAGAAAGAAAGATGAAAAATCTCAGTCCAATCAACATTAAAGCCAGGCTAGATTTCTACACTGGGAGAGTTTGCTCCTTCCAAAAACAGTGTCGTGAAAATGTTTCAGTAGAATGTGTGGCTATGTTTCACCCCAATATAGTCGAATTTTTGCGTCGATTTATAACCATGGATGAGACATGGGTCCACCACTTCACAACTGAGACAATTTATTGCGGCATTTACGTAATGAAGACATGGAAAACAGGCAGCATTTGGTGAAAAAGAAAGTATTGCTCCAGTTCACACATTCAGTATTGCGATAGCCAAAATGAATGAATTAAAGTTCGAATTGCTTCATCATCTTTATCTCTCTTTATCTTTATCTCTCTCGGACTATTCTGCTAACAATGAAGAGGTGAATCTATGATTGAGATTACGGTGATAAATAAAGAAAATGTTTTCAACTTCTTGTGTCTTTTTTGTTAGATTGGTTATTTTAGGGGCTGCTCTCGTACTCTGCTATATTTTTATGAAATGCAAAGAGGGAACTTCCGATCACATTTCCATTTTTGTTTCTCGATTCTCCTTGATCGAATTACGTTTCGGATGGCGTTTTCAATATACTGAATGTGCCGCGCTCGGCATCGGTGTTCATATCGTTGCCCTCGATAAGTTTGAAATCAGAACCTTCGCTTAAATATATATCTTTAGGTTGACATATTTTTTTACGTGCTTTTAGTTTGGCTTTTCTTGTCAGATACGGGCGGCCTCAAGCTTACCATGGTAAAGGATTCTATAATACCGAATAACGCCTTGTTGTTTCTTGATTCCATCTCACATCCGCCTCTTCACGCGAAAACTCCAAGATGAGAAGTATATCGATATGTTTTTGAACAAAACAACGAACAGAATAGCGTCGAAAGCTGTACTGTTTATATTATAGGGGGCATTGCACAGCGTGGATAATGCATTGATACTTTTACACAATCCTCATACTCTACTTGTCGCGCTGATAGCATTTGGACAGTTTGTTCTGCCGGAAAGTTTGTCGCGGTGTGTTACGGAGACGAATTGTTGTGGTACTACTATTGAAGTTACGAGTATTGCGATCGAAAGTTCGTCTCGTCTCGAATCACTGAAAATTCATGCGTAGCAAATGTATCAAATGTTGGGACCGCTGTAATGCTTTTTGCCATCTTAATAATCAATCACTATACGGGCGTTCAAAATATTCAGCTTTGTCAAGTTATATGCATGTGCTCCCACGACTTCTTGGCATATTCAGATGAACGATATTAGTACAATCTTATTAGTGTAGACCTTATCGATGATTTTGATGTAGCAGCTACAACGGGACATCTCGCATAGGAAACATTAAACATCCGACCACGTTTATATTCATTCATCCAGTTATGTATAGGTGCAAATGCTGGCATTTATGTGTTATGAACGTTATGCAACTCAGTTTTAATTTATTCCGCTTCAAACATATTTTAATATATAATTTTACTAATAATACAGATTGTTGGATTCCAATAGTCTACCAAAATGAAACCACATAATGACATCCATTCAAAACTTGACACGTTAAAGTATGCTACGTGTGAAAGTAAATGCCATCACATTGCGATAGACCTCTGTTAGATTTTCCTAGAAGTTATTGACTTGTACCCTTAATGATGAACGGAAAAACCAATTGTCAAACTTTTTCAGAACTGTATAAATCGTTGTAAGAGACCACATTATTCGACCACAATCAATTCATTTGTCAAACAAACAAGAACCATTTGTGGTGATCTTTATCATTTGAATAGAATTTCTAAGCTTTTCAAAGTACATTAACATACACTTTTCAAAGACTAATTTGGTAAACAGATCAGAAGAAGGTACTGAAACTTTCGATGTCACCATATGCTATATTGCGTTTGTCACAAAAGTACCATAATGTGGCTTCTTTCCATTAATTTTGGGTAGTATATTGGAAACTAAATGTGACCAGCGAAACTGAAAGCCTAATGCATGAATTGCAGAAAATTTGACTGGGTTTCATAGCGTAATATGTGGCAAAATGAGGCATCACACTTATGTCTTAGTATAATCATCATTTTAACGCTGTACTTTAGGGGCAGTATTTTCAAATTGCAAAATGACTAAATTTTGCCAAATCTTTTTATGTGCTTAAAATTAATTACGATTTTAATATGTAAATGTAATATGTATAATGTGGGGAATACAAAACAAATCTCTGACATGAATACTGAGGAAAAAGTTAAATTTGTAAATATCATGGACTTCTATATAGGTACTTTAGTTATTTAGTTATTGCCAACATACTTTATACTTTCACTTTTGTTATGAATTTATATTATTACGTACGTGTGAAGAAAATGGTAAGCAATAAAACTTAACAGTAATAAATATTACAACTTTTAACGACTTTTTAAGTGATTTTGCCATAGGGCACTATATGAACACTACGTCGACAGAAAGCTTTATTTTTTGAGGTTATCCAGGAATCAACCAAATTATTCCTCATATGAAGCGGAGCGCTGCTCAGACAAGCCATGTGTGACCGATCGGAACAATTGGTAATCGAAAGAGAAAATGTTTGTTGAATACGATAGATAGGATACGATAATTAACTTCTGCGAATTGCTGCCGAATCGCAAACAATGTGAGTGATGAAAAATGGGCTACTTACAACAACGTCAAGTGAAAGCGGACATGGTCGGTTAACTCAAGATTGACGTTTAGGAAGGTTTACGATGTGTTTGGTGGCGTCAACAGAGAATCTTCTACTATGACCTTAATTCGGACCTCCATTGCCAACAATTGGAAACTCTGAAAGAAGCAACTTTGGGCAATAAAAAAGGAATTGCGTTTCATCCGGACAATACCAAGCCAAACAAGTCGAAAGCGAACTTATGCACTCACCTTATATTCCAGACCTACCACCAAGTGATCACCACTTGTTCCTGTTTCTGGCGAATGATTTAGATGAAAAGATCGCCTAAAGGGATGTTTCTGAAAAACGAATGATCCAGTTTTTTTTTTTTTTTTTGTTGCCAGCAAGGACGAGGGTTTCAATGAGAGAGGCAATTACCCTCAAACTGGCAACAAGTTGTCGAACAAAACGGTGCATATTGATATACTAAATCGGATCTTTCTAGCTATGCTAAATAAACCTTCAATATAATGCAAAAATAATAATATGGTTATGATAGATGATTTTACATCTGACAATTTTAACCACAGCATACCGGTGGAGCCATCTTTTGTAAAACGACGGAGACTTATTTGTGCTCTGCCAATTTTAATAAGAAATATACCAATTTATCATTTTTGAATAATTATTATTTTATGTATTTTTTTGTATATATAATCAGTAAGCGCGAATAAATTAATAATAATAAATTTGTTAATGTACATGATTTATATTAAACGTTTTCATTAGATTTGTATATAATATAGAGGGCTGTGTGTATATTCGTAGTTACTGTTGTTTTTTTTTTTTGTTTTTTTTTTCTTTTTGTTTTTAGAATAAATATCGAAAAATAATTAATATCATTGAATAGATATTTGAATATAAGCTAATACAATACCATATATATAATATGAATGTTACACGACGTACAGAACATTATGAACTAGAAAAGCCGAAAAAAATACAACATTCCACACGAATGCAACGAACTATTTTATAAAGGTTTTTTTCATTGCATTGCTTTGTTTATTGCTTCGGGAATTGTTATTAAATAATAATAATAAAAAATAATAATAAATAATATTGATATTTACTTAGTATAATCTAGGTGATATAATAAAAGTAACAAATTGGTTTGAACATTTATACAAATATCATAACAAATTTAAAAACTATAGAAAATATACATGCGCAAACAAATTAAACAAACTGCATTTATAACTGATTACAAGAGCTTTACAAAATTGTAAAACGAAAATTTAAATAATGAACCAAAGACGAGTATGCCTTTTAAATAAAAATAAATACAATATTAAAAATTGAACATTTATTGATCCACATAATCCATGGTTTTAATGAATTTCACCACAGAACCGAAAAGAGTCCAATGGAATTGTTCTTCGCCTTCAAGTTTTTCGCCAATGAAACAAGTGATGTACTCAACAGTTGACAGCAAAAAGGGAGGATTGGCCTGAAAATGTTAAATTTGAGAATATAGAGCTTTGGTTAAGTCTTAATCAATGTCGCATACCATAATAACAACATAAATAAGAACGGGCAAAACATCATCAGCCGCAGGTGCCCGGCCGCTAGACATGTGTAACAGGCTCATTATACTGGAAATGCATCTATTAAAAAAGAAAGAAGATATTCAATAAATTAAAAAAAAATGCATCTCATAATGTGTATGCGAATGTCCTTAAAATATACAAAAACTATTTCTTTATACTATTTGTTAAATTGCTAAAAGCGTATTTCAAAAAATTTCATAAAATAAAATACATTGAATACCATTAAAACAACATTGATCCCCAAACAGCGAAGGCGAAGGTCAAGTTTTGAGGACACAGGCTGTTAAAAAAAGGTCCTCAACTAATTTGTGGCAAATACCTGAACTTTGTCTTAAAATAAGAAGGGAAGGAGAATCAGGATATCAAGAATATGTAGATATATAGGTGAACCCTGAAAATACTAGACGGAAATCAAATTGAAAGTCGTCGCACCATGACGGCCAATTTGATGTTTTTCTATTATTTTCAGTTTTATATATTTGCATATTTTTGATATACAGTTTCTCTTCCTTTCCGTAAGGACAATGTCGATAATATGGTCAATACAGATGCTAGTACCGGAAAGTAAAAAAAAAATTAAGAAATCATCCAGCTATCAGCGACGCCTTAGATTTAAGAACCACAATGCTGCAGCTTTCGTGGCTTGACGGTTAGAACTGTTCAAGAACCTTATTGATGAATAGACATCAGTGAATAAACACGTTTTATTTAAAAGGTCATTCAAAAGGTGTTCAAAGTGTGTGTATCGATTATCGCGGGGTCATCCTCATTCATGCAAAGTTCTTTGGAGAATGTCATGTGAAATGTAAATCCGACTGATTAAAATCGATCCAGCATGAAAATACTTCGGCTATGAACTTGACGGTTGTCATGGAAAAGATCAATCAAAATTCTATTGGAAACTACAGGCTTTTAAGACACTAATTAAATTTGCTGCGAAATTTTAGAGGATTGGGGAAGCACTTTTGAATTATTTTCAATGTGCAGCACATTTTCATCTCACCTGCTAAAACACCAACGCAAATTTTGATCATCGCCAAAAATGGGTTTATAAACCTTGGCCCAAAATCCAAAAATAAAACGAAACTAGTTTAATTTTTTTAATGTATTTGAAGTGATTGGACTGTACGGATATATAAAAAAGAAAAACATAGGAAACAGGAATAGGAAACTATTCCACATTTCAGTAGATACCAACGGTTTTTTTTTTGAAATTTTTGGTTATTAAGCTATTCTAAAACATAAACAAGTCATTTTTTTAAGAAAACGACGATTACTTCCATGGTTCGGACACGACGTAAGATGCACACAATAAAGTGTGCCATGTATCTTTCTGATGGTGCAAGTTACATATAGATATCATATAACAACATTTTAAACATTTAAAATGGACCTAAGTTAGGGACACATTTACATTCAGAGTAAAATTTTAAGAAGGTTTTTAAGATATTGCAAAAATATTTATTTTAGTCTTTTTCAGAGTTATAGTTTCGGACGTCATGAGGAAATGACTAACACTTACTGCCTGAGACTCATGGGTGGTAGTCGTTGCAGTGGTTAGTCTTCACGTCTACCGTTCGCATGATCGTGGGTTCAAGCGCGACGTTCGAAATCGTTGTTAAAATGTACATCACATGAGTGAGTCTATATACAGGATGCGTAAAAGATCATTGAATGTGAGAAGCTTTCCCATATGTCATACAAGGGGTGCAAGAGAATTTGTTTTAATATGAAGAAATGTTGAAAAAATTTATAATGTAAAACATTGCTTTTTAAGAACTTTCATATGTTTTGTAAAACCCAATGCTTTCGTTTATAGGCGAGTCGTTTGTGTACCGTTTTGAAACTTTTATGACAGCATACTGAACATTTAAGAGCTATGCTATAGTTCAAGTAGCTGCCTATGGACATTTGTTACTTGGATTTAATGTAACTGTCATTCTCAGTTAATATTTTATGATTCATTACACCACTGCCTCTTTCACATTCTGTGACACCTACAACGCCTACGCCTACACTGCCTCTGTGACACCTACAACATGAACTCTTATTCTTCCCTATTGTTGTCTATTTCCTGCACTTACCTTATGACACATTGCAGTTTTTCTCTTGGAGTTTTATAGGCTGATATAAATGTCAGTTGTTGTTGAGCAAAACTCCAAGGAGCTTCGGATAAGTAAATTTGAGGTATACATAAAGCCGGATGTGTTGGTGTTATGACATTCTGTAGTTTGCGTATGTGGTCGGATAAAACACTATAGTATAAAACAAAAGTATTTGTTAACACAAACTTATAAATCAAATTTCTTTTACACTTACGTATCTCTAGATAAGTCGGCATCTTCATTAGGAAACATCACTTGTTGATACATATTTTGCAATAGAATGCGCTCCAGTGACATGCGAGCTTCTATCGCCTGCCACTCTGGCATACAATGTAGTATACCTCCCGCTCCCAACAGTTCTTCCATCAGGCTATCGATAAACTCTTCAATTAACTCGATCTTATCATCGGACACTGTGAGGCGAGCAAAGTCTTCTTGGAATGTTGTGAATTTATCTTGTCTTTTTTCGAAAAATAAACGCATGCACACAGCCATTAAATAGCGATTGCATGTTGAACTCTCGCTTCTTAAGCGCGACTCGTATTGTTCGATATTTTCCATAACCATAAGAAGATTCTGCCGGTACCGCATCAAGTACTGTAAATAACTTTGTCGTTTTTGTAGATCGTTTTGCAATTCCGTCATTAGTTGTGTATGCTGTGAAGCTTCTAATGTAGACATGCAACGTATGGCCTCAGAAACGTATGAAATTTGGTGAAAATTCTGAAGGTTAATGGCTTGAGCCAATTGAATTTGAAGATATGTTAGAAGTGGCGACATATTAGAGTGCTGCAAGGATAAGAACAAGCATGATACAAAATTGTCAACGAATAAAATTCGAACTCATTTCCGAACTTACCGTGGTGTGTCTAAAATCGCTCGAATGCAAATCAGTCTTAGAGAGTACAGTTCGTATCTTTTTCTTTATAACATTGAAAGCCAGCGTTTTGTCATGCAGTGACGTATAAGGTTTGTTACTGAAAGGAAGTTGTATAATATAAATTTCATGGGGTATTTTCTTTGGTGCACATAATACTTACCCTAACACATCATCTTTGCCAATGCCATTAGACGTTAAACCGCCCATAGCTCCCGCTATTCCATTGCCGATCGATGAGTTTGTTGCTTCACTGGATGTACTAACTTTGCGTCTATATTTAGCTAGAATATCTTCACTAATATCATAATAGCCGACACCACGATTTTGAGCCGATGCGCTGCTGGTTCCTGGTAAATTGCCACCTAATAGATCTAATGAAACCTCTGAATTGTTGTTAGAGAAAGAAACACTGCGTGAGCTTTGCGAGATATCATCGCTGGCATCGTTGGCTGCGTGATGATGCCTGGACTTATGACCACGACGGTGTTTGAAAATGCCCTGTTTAAGTTTATTAAAAATGCCAGAGTTGGTATTTAATGAAGCGGAATTTTGTGTATTGGCACGTAATGGGTCCGGCTGGTACCGCGACGACGGAGATTTCAATTGTCTAGATGCCGAGTTGGATGAATCATGAGTTTTATCCGCTGATGCATCAAAACTGATACTTTTGGGTATAGCTCCAGTGGATTTTGATGGCTTTGCGACGGTTGTGGTATTTGAATGCATCATAATACTGGACGCACTGTTTGTGGGTGTATTGCGAGCTGCCTCATTGTTATTGTCCTGGAGTTGCAAATCGGAAGTCTTATTGCACAGAAGTAGCAACTCTTCTGACTGCTGTTGTTGTCTTTTGTCATCGTCTGTTTGAGGAGCGATATTTGGCATAGCAGAGATTCTTGATGGCACAGTACTCAGCACTATTTCGTGATTTTCATAATTTAATGATTGATGTCTACGCAGCAGCGGTGTCGAGTTCGAACTGCCTCCTGATGACTCTCGACCACCTTTTAAGGCCATAATGCCATTGCGTCTACCATCCACAACGACCGACCTTTGCTGGATGGTACTTTCGCGACGCTCCACCAAATCTTCTTGCAAATCTTCTGCCACCGGAGGTTCTGGTGGAGCTGCAGAAGGTGGAATTAGATCTTTGTCATCACAAAAGTCAGAGAAATCTATAAGATCTTTGGATTCATTGCTGACGCTGCTGGGATGGCGCATTTTGCGAGTGCAAGAGAAAGGTGAAGGTAGCTTTGCAGAAGCGCCTTGATCTTCTAAACTTAAGCTTTGATTCGATATACTACTTTCAGCGGATGTTTGTCTTTGCATGCGGTTGTGATTGCTGGACGATGTGGTGGGTGTGAGGAATGAGTCTTTTTCACCTTCGCTTCCAATAGACTTGTAGTTTAGTTGAAATGTATCTTCACCTCCCAACTGATTTGATGTCCTTACAGAACTACGGGCCAAAGAAGAACCATCTCTATAATGGTGGTGGTGGGAATTTGAAGGATTGCCAGCAACTTGATTGGAATTATCATCGTACGAATTAATGGCATCGTAAAATGCTGAATCCTCTTGGGATCGGTCACTTGCATTGCCGCCGCTACTACCGCCGCTAACGTTGACGTCATCAATACTTCCCGAAGAGGGAGCCTTGGCTTGTGTCATGTGAAATGAAATGGACAGAGGCCTAAAAGTTCGATTTGGATATTGATTAGAGGTGGTTGAAGATCTCGGATAACGTCCAATAGGCGCTGATATAGCAGCTGCAAGTTGATTTCTTTCTCTATCCGTGCGAGCACAACTTAAACTCTCTGATCTGGCGGTAATACTGATATTATCATCCGTATCTATCTCATTCAGTTTCTCAGAATCAGAAGCTAAAACATCAGTGCTCCAGTTTGACTCAGACCTTTGATCCGACGCATCCAGGTAGCCTGTGCGCACGTCAAAGTTGTTGTCACCTGGTAGAACTACCGCTGCCGGTATGAGAGGAGTAGAAAAATTCCGCTCCCTTTCCTTTTCGCCAGTATCAACCGTTTCCGAATCACTGGCAAGGACATCAGTGGACCAAGTATCCGATATTATTGAGACCGTTTCATCGCCTTCAAGCTTTTTTAGCTCAAATTTACAAAATTTATCATCTATGTCGGAACGGACCTTTGATATTAACTTTTGCATCTGGGGCGTGGGTATAGCATTGTGCAACGATTCTCCATCAGTAACTTGGGAAGAAGGAGTGTCTCTACCACTGATATTAGGTGTACCTCTACCCGAAACATTAGCCGATACCATGTCGGAGAGGTTGTCGTTCTCTACATTTTCCTCAAGCTCAAGAGAGCTGGTCACAGAGTGATTTGAGGGTACCTCACTCACTGCTTCCAAAATATCCGAGTTGCCAATAGAAGCGTCATCATGCGACAGGGAAAAACGGTTGCTTTTGCTATGCAAAGGCCTAAGGACGTCGGACATACCGTCGAATCCATTTACTACAGAAGATTTGTCGACAGTCGATTCTTGTTGATAATTGTCAGTATCTCCCAGTTCATTGTTGCTGATATCCTGGCCAATGCTATTCATTTTCAACACCTCCTCCTCCGAGAGTGGCTGCAGTTTCTGTTCGACGCCAGTACAAATGTTAAAAACTAATATAGGTTCGCTGTCAATTTCCGGTCCGACAGATCTTGTGGGAGAAGAGTGATTCGAGCTGGGATATGAAGAGCATTCTAAACCATTGATAGGTCCCGCGTGATTTCCATTAACAAGGACATTTGCTGGTTCTGTTTGATGGCTTCCATTTGTGGGATTTAAATTCATGCTCTTAGCCAACTTGCTTTTGGTGGCTTTACTTAGGTTTATTAAAGATTGCTTGGACTTTTCCTTCGCCGCTCCGTCTGTTGTTGTTGAAGCTTGACCTTCATCTCCATTGACATTTTGCTGCAAAGAACTACCTGGTAGACTTTTCATAATTTTCTTTAACTTAGCCTTATCTTCCTCAGGTATTTCATACTCCTCAGAAGCCATGAGTATGCGAAAAAATTCAGTAAGATAATTCAGCTCCCTTTGCGTAGTCATCAGTTGGGTGCGAGTGAAATCGCTTTGCTGCGCTAATATTGCTACAACATCTTGTCCGCTCTGCGACACCAGCAGCAAGTCAATTAAACGCGTGACCATATTCGATTCAAACTTGGCATACACTTGGACAAATTTTGCATCGATATCCTCGTATTTGGCCAATGCCATCATTTGAATAATTTGGCCGATTTGCATTAGATTGAAACGCACCTGCTCCGAAATAGGAGCATCGATAATACCCAGAACATCGGGACTTACAATGGCGGGACATATGAAATGTGTAAATACCATATCGGTTACAATTTCATTCATTATTTTATCAGAAAATTGGCGAGTTTGTTTTAGTTGGTGACACATTGTCTGCACTAACCAGCGTAGTGTGGACGGGAAAAGAGACCAATTGTAGAGTAAACTATCGATGACTGTTTTAGCTAAGCTATACAGTTTGTTTATTGTCTCATTGTGGAATTTGTCCATATTCTCTTGATATGTCGGAGAATCCTCCGAGCCAAATCTGAAATTAAATAATAGAAAAGGGTTTACTAAACATGCAGCGGATGAGGTTGTTAACGCAGGCAATCATTATCGTACTTATTATGAATTCAAAATTAAACACACAGCAAAACTAAGGCATTGATTTGATCAAATTGCCAATCTTACCGTCTTATTCTCTCCTTCATACTGAAACGTTGCACAACTTTCTGCGGATCAACATCGAGCGTTGTATCGGATTCACTTAACACACTCATTATAGGCTGAAATAAGGCGGCAGTTAAAAATATTTTCGCCGAAAACATCGATTCATTCAAACGATGATAGAGTCGTGCAAAGGACGACGTATTCGCCCGCAGTAATCTTCGTGGGTTATCACTGGTCACGATTTGTATTTCGATGAGTTCACGCAAAAGTTTCAAAACAACTTCAACGTCTTTTGTATTGATAGCATTGCCATAGAGTCCAGTGGCAATGGTGTGTATAATTGCGTTCATATGGGATGGTGTAATTTCGGAAACACTGTCTCCGGTCGATAAGGATACTGCCAAGATATATGGTGACTTGTAGAGATAATTGAAAAGTCCTTCGTACGCAATGGCATGCTGGAACAAAAATGTGATTGATATTAGGGTTTAATCGTAAAAATGTAGCATTTATTTAAACGGTAGAACTGTATTATAATATATTTAATACATAAACACATGTACATATACATTTAAAAATAGAAAAGGATTTTAAGTAAAATTTATAGTAAAAAGTTTCTAATTTCGTGTTTATAAGTGCGTTTGAAGGATAATACTTTTCATGTATGCGTCCCAAAATGTTAACCAATAGTTGGAGGATTTATGTTATAATTCGCAGATTATAGATTGTACATTATTATCTCGTTTAAAAAGCAAATGTGTAAATGCTTTTTAGGTGATTGATTCAACAGTCCGAAGATATGACACGACAAAACTGCTGATAACTGAAGTTCTTACTGCACATGCGGAAATTGAGCCAAGAAAATTGAAAATTGAAAATTAATTGATGTCTTGGAATAAATATAATAAAGAGATTGGAACTGTTTTTGACGGTAATGCAATAAGTGACAATGCTAATGCAAGTAGTGATGTTAATGTTGAACAGTGGAATAGCGCATTTCTGTCTAATCAGTCCAATAGTTTTAGATGTCCGTGTACACTTGAAAATGTTTATGGGAGATTTTCATTTCATGAAGTTGATTATTTTGAAGTTGTTAAAACATTTAATATTATAAAATCCATTGCTGATGAATCTTTTAAAGGCCGTTTATTGCTTATATGTAGCACATCGTAAATACAATATTATTATTTTTATTGTGTAAAAAAGTTATCACAATGCGGAAGATGGAGCATTCCAACTCCATTGACGAATTTCTACATATATTCATTGTGTCCATTCTGCAAAAGGCGGTTGAACATGTCATGAAAAAGCCAATTCTTAGACATTTGAAGTACAATTCCCTTTAACGTGGTTTTCTGTTGGGATTTAGGTGTAACAGAAGTACAACTTCGTTGCTGATAGGCCTGACTGAAAAGGTTAAAGAAGGTTTGAAAGATGGTAGCTGATGCGTTTTATTGCCTCTTTACACTGAAGCGATGTTTCCTGTAATAACTATCAATTTAGTGTTTTGAATAATGGTGTGCAACAAAGCTCTGTGTTAAAACTTGGGATGTGCGATTACTTGATTAATCAGTCAACGCGTTTAACCAAAATCCGGGTTAATCAATTAATTTATTAATCATGCATTTGGATTAGCCTTATTCTCGATCATTCAATTAACTGCTATTTTAGTTGTTCAAAACTCATGATTAGTTGACTACTCGAACAATTGAAAACTCAAAACCCACAGTTTTACTACATCCTTTTGGCAAATAGAAAACATTTTTCGGATATTTCTTTCTTGTTGCTTCCAAATCTTGTGTACGAGTGTGTCCAAAAATTAACCGTTATTTTCAAATTTCGTGAGTTACGTATGTTCAATTTTCGCATTTTTTTCTGTTATGTTGGTACACATGTCTGTTGACAATATCAGCCATTTTGTATTGTCAGTTTGTTTTTGACAGATAAAAAGGTTAGTAGTGTTTTGGTGTACTCTTCGATTTTTTACTATTCGAAAAAATGGATCAAAGAAACTGTATTGTTTTGTGTAAAAAATGAAATTAAATGTGCAAGGACATTTGAAATGTTGACTGTGTCGTTTGGCGAGTCTACTATGAGCAGAACACAAGTTCAATTGTGGTACAACCGATTTAAGAAAGTCCTGGTCGCCCGAGCACGTCAATAACCGATGAAAACATTGAAGCAGTAAAGAAAATGATTTTAGATAATCGTCGAATCACTTTTAGAGAGGTTGCTGATGATGTTGGCATATCGTTCGGCTAATGCCAAGCAATTTTTACGGATGTTTTAGGCATGAAACGTGCGGCAGCGAAGATTGTTCCAAAACTGCTAAATTTTGAGCAAAAACAACGTCGCATGGACATCGCTCAGGAGCTGTTGAACGTCGTCAACGACGATCCAGATTTCCTCGAAAAGGTCATAACTGGTGACGAATCATGGGTGTATGGCTATGATATTGAAACCAAAGCCCAATTATCCCAATGGAAGCGTCCAGAAGAGCCAAGACCGAAAAAGGCACGTCAAGTTCGGTCAAATTTGAAGGTTTTGCTCACTGTTTTCTTCGATTGCAATGGCGTGGTGCATCATGAATTCTTGCCACAAGGTCGTACGGTCAATAAGGAATACAACTTTGAAGTTATTCGCCGCTTGCGCGAAGCAATTCGTCAGAAACGCACAGAATTGTGGAAAAACCAATCATGGATTTTGCACCATGATAACGCACCAGCTCACATATCGCGGACTTTTGCCTTTTCCCGAAACTGAAGACACCGATGAAAGGAAAGCGTTTTGCTACGATTGAGGAGATAAAAGAAAAATCGATACAGGAGCTGTTGGCGATACCAAAAAGCGTGTTTCAGTAGTGTGTCGAGGATTGGTAAAAATCATAAGTGTATAAGTGTATTATATAAGAGGGGGATAACTTTAAAGGGGACAAGACAGTTATTGATGAATAAATACTTTTTGAAAAAATTGAAAATAACGGTTATTTTTTGATCACATCTCGTATATTTTAATTTTGAATAAATTATTCAAATATGACATCAAAATTCAAATTATTTGATTGATCACAGATCTAAATAATGAGAACAATCGATTAACTGATCTGAACTTAATCAACAAGTTTCCTTCATTCTTTTCATAATTTCATTATTTTTATATAATTTCATAATTTCATTATTATCTATAATTAAAATTTTGGTTTTTCGTAATGTACATGAATGATTTGTTCGAGGTTATAGTAACCAATAACTGCTTACATTTGACTTTGACGATGACTCGCAGCTAGCTTTTAAAGGTTCTCCTGAGCTATTAGATATCTTGCAAAATATTATTGATTTTGTAATAAATATCTTGGTTAAATGGATGACTAAAAACAGACCAATGATACCAATAAAACGATCGCTATGTTTTTTGGTAGAGTGATATTTAAAGTCAATCTCATTTCAATGAAATTATATATTTTAGATGTAATTCTTCCATGTAATATTAGGAGAAAAGTTTGGAAGTTTACTCAGGAGCCCTAGGTTTTGTACTGAGTATTGCTCATTATGGTGGCATCAGTATATTTTGAACTCCGTATTCGTTTTTCTCGCCATATGAATTACATCTCGGGTACCTCCCATATGAATCACATTATTTAACTTATATATTTATGTACATATATATTCCTAGATTCGTACCTTTCATTTCAGTGCACTGTATTCGGCATAATTGAGCTCGCATCAAGCATTTAGTGCTGCGAAAAAAAAAAACATTCCACTACCACGACCCTTAGAGTGCCACAAATACAAATTGGAAGATTTAGTTAAAATCAGCGGTCATTCTACATTTTCCTAACGTATGAAGAAAATTGAAATTTTGCTTCTTTTATTACGTTTTGACTCAAAATAATTTTTGCAGCAACACAAAAAGACATTGCGTGAACGTATATAACTGAAAATTCTGTACTGGTTATTTTTCATATTTACACTGCCCGAGTACGTGACATGAAGACGGAAGATAACATAAATTTATGGATGCAGGCCACCTTAAGGCTTACCAGCAGAGTCCATAATAGATACTCATACTTATACTAAGATACTCAGATAATGCATTATATTCTGATCCGTCTATTTGTTTTATATTATAGGTTTCGAAATCCAGCCTAGCTCCCTAACTGTTTTAATTAGTAAATAAATTATTACCACTTTGAGCAACTCTAGATAACAATAGAAAAAGATTTAATATTTAAAAAAAAAAAAATACTCTAATTTTTCCACCAAGCTGGCCGGAGGCCATAAACTCTTATAATTTACTTGCGTTTCACTTTTTTTTTACCACCCCCCATTTGAATAATTCAATATTACTCTCCGCGATAACAATCACCTTATAAATTAATTGCTAAATTCTTTTAAAAAGACAATTAATTGTTTTTAGTATCTACTTTTAAAAATAATAATAACAATAATAATAGTTTTATGTAGAGATTTACCTCATAATTTAAAACTTTCTTTGCATCAACAAAATTTGCATTCTCATAGTTGTTGGCACGACGACAACACAACGATGGACCCAATTCGGGGCGTGAAACAATCAAATCATTTAGATTCCGCCGTTGTAAAGCACAAATATATGACAACTGGAAAAAGAAAACAATTACGACATACAGAATGATGATAACTATATAAACAAATTAATGTGAACAATGGCCTGTCCAAATTCAACAACTGTTCGTTTTAAGTATACCTTTGTTATCGATGCTGAATTATCAGACAATGCTTCTGTTAATTGAGCAAATGTAGCTTGTTCTTGCTGTATAAACAATTGCTCTTGCCTCAGAGTACGTGCTAAATCCATTATCTCCAAGAGATTTCCTTCCGTATTTGACTCCATTGTGTTGACTGCCTGTCTGTCGTTGCTTGGCTTAACGACTTTCTACCGAAAAGCAATAATGGTATCCAGTTGAATGGGCTGGTCGATCGCGTTCCTTCGTCTTGTTTGACATTAAATATTACAAGACTGAAATAAAACGAGTATAAAAAATAATTAAACAACTTGTGAAAGTAAATGACTGGCTGAAATAACGAACGAAAAAAAACACTACATAACGGACTAAACGCAAACTTGAACTTGAATAAGGGTGGCAGACTTTATTATCAGTCATCCCAATGATTAGGAAGAACAACAACGATGAAATATTGTGCAAGGCGCTACCAAGTACTTAATGTCGGCCGTTCGCTGGTTCCATTATACGCGGGTATCGTAGTTAATGACGTTTTAATTGTCGACAATTTAAATTCTTTTAAAAATCGATATTAAACAGCTCGTTTTAATTTGTTGTTTCCACTAGCTGATATATAGAGACAGTGTCAAGCTATAGGAGTTGATCGAATCACTTGACAAAACTGCAAGGATAAGCTCTTGAAGTGTTATCAACTTCACACTGTTTTGTCAGCCAAACGGCTAATGAGAGCGGCTAATGACAGTTTGTTTATCGGACCATTATAGGTTACAATGATAAAGACAGCTTCAAGAAAACCCATGTAGATGGCCCTCCAACATCACCAGAACCGGTTCGAGAGATAGAGTCCAGAATTCAACGTAATCCGCGACAAAGAGTAGTTAAATTGGCGAAAATTTTCAACGTTTCACTAGTGGCATGAAATAAAAATATAATTCTTTTGCAATTCGTTTCCCGTTTTTTTGATTTTTAATTTTTAATTAGACTGCTTTTTTGAATTGGTGAACTTAGGTTTTTTTAATTAATTTATTTTATATTTTTAATTTTTATTTTTTCATATCAATAAATTATATACTAATAACATATCGATAATTTTAGAGTGTAGTTTCTTTTCAATTGGTGTTATATTGTAATTTGAAATTAAATTTTGTCCTTTAGGCCTATAAATTACAATAAAAGAAAATGAAATGAATCGCATATTATAAAAATAACTACGATTAAGGTCCTACAAAATACAAAAACGCATAGCAAGACCAAAGGTGGTAAAATACGCGTAAGTTCAAAAAATTTGTTAGGTTCAGCAATATGTAAATAAACAAAACGATTGGGGGCTCGATTAGAGCGCAACTCAAAAGATAAATTAGACCAACGAATCGCTCTACGAAAACTGGCGCCTGATTGATAATTTGGGCGGCGGCAACTGCCACAGGACGGTTACCACTCGTTTTCATTCAACAGGATGTAGAGCGTAAAAAATCTACCATAAAAAGGTTTTAAACGATGCGACTGAAAGTGTGAATAATGTCTGTCTGTGGTCCTGATATTGAAAAGTCGATTGTAAAAAATGTCGATGGTGGAAATCGTTAATTCCGACCGAAATGTAAGCTATGTGTCGATTGCGCAAATAACCATTTGGAATCACTTGGACAAGATTGAATACAAAAGAATGGTGCCACGTGAGTTAAAGCAAAAAAACCACGGTAAGGCCCTTCATTTACCTTATAGTCTGGGGCCGGTACCAGGTGATTGCCCCATCTGTTCCTGTTTATGGCAAATGATTTTGCGATAAAAAATTCGCCTCAAGAAAAACTTGTGAAAATCGACAGTATTAGTTTTTTTTTTTGGCAATAAAGACGTAAGCTTGTATGTATATGAGATGCACAATTGAATTACCTTTAAAATGGCAAGAGTTTATCGAACAAAACGGTGTGTACTTAACCAATATCGGTTCATTTTAATTATATTAAACAAAGCTTTCAATGACTTGCAAAAATTGTGGATTTCTTTAATGCAATAATTTTGCTCAAGAAAATTAAACATTGGAAAATATTCCAAAAGAGTTTTTAATGAAAGCGTAGCTCAAATACTAACGACATTTATGATGTAAAATTGGACATGGATGTCTGTTATGCCACAGTACTACCGACTTAGAAAAAATATTTCTGATATTCGATATAACTGCCTAATTTAAATTGAAACTTGTTTTGCTTCTTGGACGCAGTAATATATTTACAATTATTATTTGATTTACCAGCACGAAATTTCTGTAGTTTGACAAAACTATGCTTTGCCAGTGCTATATTGTTTGACCATCGGCAACTTCTGCCCGCGTTGCTATGCAAATGGTTGCAGACATAAAAATTAATGTTGGTCTCTATAAAGCAGCACCCTCCACAATCTTTGCCCGGCAGTTGCGATACAACACTCGTATATATATTCAATAATATTCAATTAAAACTAATTATATTGTATATATTTGTTTATTCATAAATGTATTATTTTGGGTCTACAATTATTTTAAATTCTGTGATAACGCACACATATTCATACATTCATATGTACTTAGTATTTGTCATATATTGTTTGAAATTGTTTTGTATGAGTAAGACAATTGGCTGGGAATTTTGTATTTACTACATACTGACATATGTGTAGTATATAATCTAATTGAAACATGAACATTTCGAAATGCCAGTAAAATTTGATTTTTGTTTTATTCATATATACATATACATATATAATTGAAAGTATATAAAGATTTCCTTAACTCATACATGTTTGTCGTACTATACCGCGACATGCCCTATTAAAGTATAAAAAGCTATTTTACTGAGATTTCCTATTATATACTTTGTACAGTCTTCTTTATGAAACCGATAATTTTGAATAGGCGAAAGCGTCAATGTGTTGATTAGATTAGCTATTTACTATTGCTTCTTGTAAGATTAAATAATTATATAATTGCAAAAGTAAAAGTAAAATCATTCTTTTCATGCCATTAATAAATAGCCGTGTACCGGATGATCGAAATACAGGTATCTTCTTGAATCATTTATTATTTTGAAACCCTTTTTCAATTCGGTTAAAAAAGTTAAGTTGTTTCGGTAAAGAAACAAAATTGCCGCCACTGAATGACAATCTGTAGAGTAGTTTGAAGTTTGGAGTAGCGACATCATTGACCATTATTTTATTATTCTTACACATAATACATATCCATAATTGCCAAGTTTTTGTGGTCTAAAATTGAAGATATGAACAGGACGACCTTTAATTTCGGCAGGATGGCGCAGCATGTCGCACAGTCCATCAAACAGCCGGTCAATAAAGACCACAACGGGTTTCACAAGTAATGAGAACATTGGTTCTCCCAATGATATAGCAAAAGGAATGAGGCATTGGTCACTTCAACCCGTTTTTAGAAACATATCTGTGCTTAGCCCAATAATATTTTTGGTTAAAAATTGAATTCATTTTGAATGTAACCAAGGTTTCTAACAACGAATTGTTTAGAAATGCAGAAAACAGCTTTGTTGTGGAAGTGGTGGAAGAACCAATCTAAAACAAATGGAGAGGCGCAGAAAGTTCGACCGGCACAAATTTATACACCCTTTCCATACATAATATTTCGGATGTGTTTTTCGACAACCAAGCCAACGATCGGACGATGGTGTCAATTTTCTAATGTCTAAACCCATCTTTTACAAGGCATTTTTTTCTATTGAACAAATTTTCCCATTTTATTTAGCTGATTATAAAGATTCAATTTGGCTCAAGCATAACGTTTTGTTCGATAACTGGTTGTCATTTTGAAGGTAATTCCATTACGAAACCTTGTACTTATTGGCAAATAATTATACTATATATATAATAATTATACTAATTATAATTAGGACAGTCGATTTTCAAAAGTTTCCTTTGATCACTTTTAATCACTTAATATCAGGTCCGAATTATCATGCCAATACTAAGAATCTCCCAATTAAGCTCCTTGGCGAGATATCGATGAGCTCACACATCGTTTCTTTTGATGAAACACAATTCCTCTTCTATTTGCCAAAACTGGCCGCTTCTGTGCGATTGCTTCCTTCAGACGGCCCAATTGTTGACTGTACAGGTCCGTATTAAGAGTTTAGCCATAGAGAAGCAGCTCATAGTAGATGATGTCCCGCCAATTCCTGCCATCGTTTGCGCCGGTACACTGTCTTTCGACCATAACCGTTTTCACTTGACCTTGTCGTAATCGATTTTTTTAAACACCAGTCATCTTCCACTTCGGAAATGGAGAGATTTTGTTGCGATACAGTGACGGTTCGCAGATGGAAATTCGGTTTTGGCAATAACTCGTATGCCACCCATCATACCCCGAGCTTATTTTTGCATATATTTTTTTTAAAGTGGTTCCAAACGGTTTTTTTGTACAGTATTTAGGTCCTGAGCAATAGGGACAGTACTTACATGACCGTCGGAATTGACGATTTGCATTATTTTGTCGACGTTTTCCATAAATGGCTTCCCGGAGGGTGGTGCGTACTTTCTCTTTGCTGTTATCTATCTTTGACACGCGAGCTTAAACGATACCGAGTCACGCAATCACAGAACTGCTTGAAGAGCATTTTGAGTACGAAATCGTATCTGTCTAACGCCACCTAGAGTTACTCGATCGCACTTATACAACGAGAGATACAGATAACTAAAGCAATCTTTTGGGAAAACAATGGATTTCTTTTTGCTTTATCTCATATTTGTTGGTTTGAAACAAAGAAAGATTGGTAAAAAAATGTTAGTCCTTGTATTACAAGATTTTTTCCTTTCGGAACGATTATGCTCAACTTCCAATTTTGGCATCTACAGTTATGAGAAATTTTCATGCAAAATTTCAGCTCCCTTACACTGGCAGTTCCTCTATCAAACCCGAACTCGCATATTTGGGATGATTAAGGACATCTATACTATAAAGCATCATAGACGACTATTTGTATAGTAATTTTTACAAATGGAATGAGAAATTTGGTATAACCCCCATCTCATGATGGTAAGTGTGAAAATCCCATATCATCTCACTCTTCGGATGACGATTTAAGCAACTAATATTTCCTTAAAATTAAGTCTCAATGAAAAACAAACATGCTCTTTTTAAATGTTTGTTTAAACGTGGAAAATAGTCGATTATGTCATTCCTTTTATTGTGCAAATTCACCAGTTTCCCATGTTAAATTCATTGTATTTGTTAACTTATATTGTTGTACTTATATCTACTCAAAATGAATGTGATGACGTATTTTTACGCTTCGATTGAAATGTGGAATTTCAATTCGTGAGAATTAGAAAAATTGTAAAAACATTTATTTTGTTTTGTAACTACGAACAATTTCATATCGTTCAAAATCGTTGAGAATGATTGAAAAGGAAGAAAATTTGGTTCCATATGAAACAAAGGAAGGGTTTTTTTTGGCCAGTACCTTGACATGAAAAATGGATTCATGATGATATCTCAAAGAAGAGGAAACCATCAGGACCAATAGGTCATGCCCTTATATAGAGAGCCAAGGCAAACATTCGTGGTAAAACTCATTGTGTATTTAGTGAAATCAACTTGGTGTCATTTATAACGAGTTGCTTCAACTGAACCAATCCATTATTGGGGTTCTCAGTCGAATGCAATTGATGAGACTGACCGGGTTCATCAATTTAACCAATATCAATAGACGGCGTCTACTATATCTATATATATAAAAATCAATTGCTGTGCGTTAGTCTCGCTAAAGCTCGAGAACGGTTGGACCGATTTGGCTCATTTTGGTCTTAAATTATTGGTAGAGTATTCCGGAAGGTTTAAAAGGTTTTGTTTGAAGTGATAGATGGCGTTGGAGATGAGATTTTTGCAAAACAACGTTTGCTGGGTCAGCTAGTATAATATATAAATATATAGTCGTATTATTGCAAAGTTTGTCGATTTTCACTAAGAAAGAACCAGAAAAAGTGGATTTAAGGATAAAAGAGAACAAAATGGTTCACGTGATACAAAACGGTTACCAATGGGGACCGTTATTTAAAAATGTTTAAATTGTTTTTTTTTTTTACCCAGACCCGTTATGGTGGAGCTCCAACAACAATTCCCAAGCAAATTAACATCCAGAAACTCCACTTTCAGCTGGCCCCCAAGGTCATTTGACCTGACTGCACCAGACTTTTTTTTTATGGGGTTGTGTCAAGCAAGAGGTTTTCAAAACGAAACCAAGAAATTTTATTTAATTATGGTGGACCATTAAAACAACGAATGAGGCGATTCCGACTTCAACCCTTCAGGCCGCAATGAATACTTTTCTGAGTAGGTGTCGCAAATGCGTGAATTAGTCTGGAGGTCATTTACGGTCTATCATCTTCAAAACCAATTTGTTACATAAAATAAAATTGAATTTTCTATACAATAAATAAACAAATAAATGAAATACATAGATTGAAAAAAAAGTTATTTGACAAAGTTTCACCAAACAAAAGTTTAACTAACAAATTTTTTATACAATCCTGTTGTGTGTTTCTTTTTTTCAAATAATGTCTATTTCTCCAACGTATGATTTTAGAGTTTTCGTAACTTCATGACATAGCAGCAATATATGACTTTGAAAATGAGTTACTTTGATCAACGTCTTCTGGTATATATTTTTTTCTTCCTTTGCAGTAGTTTAAGTTATTATCAGTTCTCTTGCTTTATAAATCGTGAGGAAGATAAAAAAAGCAGTTAGTTAGCTATACCCCATCTGGTACTTTCCATACAAATGAACATATATTTTTTCCAATTCCATTAAATTTAGGCAGACATTGGATAAATTTAGGTCTAAGAATAAAAACAGCTTCCATATAAATTGATTAACTTATCGAAATTCAAATTTCTATTTAAAAAAAGGATTGAATTGGATTGTGTATTGCACTGCTTTATAATGTTTAACAGTCACCAAGTTTAGCAAAAATCAATGTTTCCTCCAGAATTTATAAGCGCTGGTTTCAATTGAATTGACGCTGCGCTGCAAATATCGAATGCAATCCATTTAGTGTCCCCGGCTTACTAATTTCCCCATGTAGGCACTGCTGCAGAATATTGTATATTCTACAAAAAGCTTTATTTTAAATATCGAAAACAAAAGCCAATTTTTTTTAACACAAAAGTCGGCTTTTCGATTTTTTTACAAAGTCTATTCCTACGTAAAGCCTATAAAGTCGAAATTCAATTTACGAAACCCTATTCGCCTTTACCGGACGAACAAAACTTCGGTTGTACTATGTACTGATTCGACCATTTGTTACACAGCAAAGCGTTTTCTAGAGAAAAATATTCCTTAAAAACGATGGAAGGGGCATGCCTATGAGACCCTAGCTAAACTTGGAGCCACAAATTGTAGAGAGAGTGGTGAATAACGAACCATTTAGAATTCTTTCTATATGGTGTTTATAGCAGAAAAATAAGAAAAGTAATATTGAAAAATAAGAAAAGTAAAATTGAAAAATAAGAAAAGTAATATTGAGATTTGACAGCATTATGTTACCAAATACAAAAAAAAAAGTGATTTAATAAACCACCGACTGCAATTATTTATAAAACTAGCTTTAAGAATGTTTACTCACAGCACGATTTTCATAGTGAATTTTCATTTGAATTTTCGTAGTGAACTTTTAGCATGATTCTGCTAACAAATTTAAAATCATCATGTAAAGTCTGTAGATAACAGTAGATAAAGATTGAATTATCCTGTAAATGATTATCACACAATGTACAAAATTCAATTGGTGATTATTATTTTTGTTTCGAAGTTTAGAATGAAGTTCTATTAAAAATAACCACTATTTTTCGCTACTTTACTCTCTCTCTCTACTTTTACTTTATTGCACCGAAACACACGCTTCTTTTTGAATAGATATTTTGATATATACTGCGGTTCTGTGGTCTACGATGTTTGTGGTCTGTGAATTTTCCAGCTGGCAAACAATTGGAGGCTCACAGCACATATCAATGCCAATAATATATAAAAGGGGTGGATTTTTACCATGAAAATATAAAAGTGAAAATAATTTAAAAAAAAACTCCTCACAATAGTATAATTTCGCAAGAAGTCCAAAAAAATTTAATAGCAAAGAGTGATAAAGAAAACAAATTAAAATTAAAGAAAATTACTTTTCCATTTTAGGGAAAGATCCCATAACAACGTATTGCGGGATTGTCGATTCAAAGAATGAATAACAATAAATTCCAGTAGAAAATGATTTTTAACGAATTTATCAAAGAAGCATTGAAAGTAAATCACAAAACCACCATCTAATAGTATTTTGTTATTTTTAACAGAAATTCAGGCAAATACGTACAAATAATTGACATCATTTGTAACAGCAAAACGAAAAATAAACAATTAGAATGAAATAATAAAAGTAAAGTAAAAATAAATATAGCAAAGCGAATTGTATGCATGTGTGTGTAACGCAAAATGATTTGAGAAATAAAAAAAATTAAAAAAAACTGAAATATAAATTTAAATTTATTTAATGACAGGGCTGAGACGGTGCCTCGGGGTACAATCATTAAAGTACAATCAATGTTAAAATGCAAAAAAGAAACTAATATCACAAACATTTAAAACAAAGTTAAAAATAATTAATACGCTTAAGTGCTGTATAAATGGACGGATGCACATTTTACATCACTCGACTGACATCGTAACATGGAATTACAAAATAAGTTTGAGATGGGAAATAAGTTTTAACAGATATACTTTGTATTGTACTAATCTTAAAATTGGTACTTGTCTGTTATTATTATGTTGATGTTATGCAGTGAAATATTCACATTCCAACTTTTGAGGCTCTGTATTTCGAGAACCTATATATTGCGTAATCTACGATATTTTGTTTGTGTATATATGAGAACCCAAACAGATAAAACTGAGTTTTTTTTGTCGTGTCGTATCAGTTTCTCTGAGGACATTTGCTGATTTTCTAAAATCGATTGATTAAATTTCTCATTATCTGTTCACTTCAAAAATCTAAAATTTTAATCTAAATAAATTATAAAAAATAGATTCGAATTAGTTCATGCAGCAGTTAACAAAATCAACAAAACAAAAAATACTAAACATTGCTTCGCACAGATAACGAGTTTCACCGCGCATTCCGTGATCTTTTAGACATTTCCGATTTTTAATTTTAATAACGATGCCAAATGTTTGAATGTTTTTTACTGCAATTTATTTCTCGAAGTATTGCACTCAAAAAAGGTAGAAGCTGATGATTCTGAATATTTGAGAAGCTTTTAACTATTATTTGTTAACTGAAGTGTTGCGCTGTGCCAGGATTTACCCAGCTCAGTAAAAAAAGAGCATCCAAAAAAGAGCACACGAACGACTTCTTGTAATCCAGAAGTGGTTCAAGTTTGATTCGGAACCAATGAGTTTAGCATGTGCTTTTTATAGGAGAATAATATTCACCCAGTAATGACAATTTGATCTTACGATGAACATGTTGTAAACTGAATCCCATTTATTAGAAAATACATTAAAGTTCCAAAATTTTTAACGTTATTCTGTCATTCTTGGAAGTTCTTTAAAATAACCTCAATATAATTGGAAAATATTTGCATGAATTAGAATTAAAATTTCAATTAAAGAACAATTCACCACCATTGCTAGATAACGGCAAAATGCATGACTTCTGATTATTTAATTTGCATTGTGAATATGCTTTAATTATAATCGCATATTAAGTTTCTCCTAAGTGGTCATAATCAACTCGAATTTTACGATTATACGCTTTGTTTAGGATATAACCGTAATAAAACTGCTATCAACGAATTTCAAGATTCGATTTTGAACTTACTTATATTCTGATCTCTTTTTCGAAGATAATCTCATTTTATTCAATTTCGCATCCAACAAACGCTCACAAATTAGCTTTCCTTTCGGGAATTAGACACATAGTTTTGGAATCAGTTACATTTTAAGTCTTCCCAAAAAATTTCGGAAATTTTCGGAGCTAATTCAGTAAACAAACCAATTTTAATTTTTGAAAAAAAAAAAAAAAAAATCAAATGCTTTCGGACTCCAACAAAATTAAATTTAGTTAATGAATAGTTACAAAGTATTGCTATTGTGATTGGCCACTTTTACTTCCATACATGAGGAGGAAAGAGGCTAGACCAAAGGAAGAAATCATGGACGCATAACTAAACCTTTAATATTGATATTAGAAAATACTAAATATTGGCACAATGTTATCCGTTTTATTATGCGTTATGTCCAAATATCATAGAGTTTTGGACATATCTTCGTATAAAAAGTTTCCACTTTAGTATTTTTCGATTCAAGGAATTAAAAATTTTTACGATGTATGTGATATGATATGGTTAGTATTTAAGTTTTGCAAATTTTGCTGCGCCTACATCTCATCAAGTTGTTTTTTGTGCGTAAAGACATGAATAGTATTTCGCTTAAATGCCTGTTTCTTACTTCATCCTAAACGATATGATTAGGATGTTGAAATATTTCACTTTGTGCAGTGCGAGCTAGCTTTAATGATATAATTTTATCACTTTCTAGACCACAACCCGGAGATTCATAGACGCAAACTCCCTGAATTCTGAACGCGCCTGAATTGCTTCTAAGAGTACGAATTTATTTTACCTGAGAACTTCTTTCAGTCAGTCTCAAATGCATACAAACAAATTCTCTTGCATCTTATTAATGCCAGACTTTTTCTGACATTTTTTGAACTTGCACCTATTCCATTTTTATTCCTACTGAAAGGAAAGACTTAGAGTCTAACGACGATACCGAACTTTAGTCTGAGAACCTTAAGCTAGACTTGCCGATTACTTGACCATTCGAGGTGTAGTCAAAAAACATCGAGGTAACAGATTCTCATTGAAACATGGATAAACACAAATTGGGGACAGAATCTGCCACCATCGTGCCACAGCCGGTACGGGTTCGCAATTCTCCGTTAATGAAGTTTGGTGTACATACATTTTGCGGAGTATTTTCCAGCACCTTTTCATCTGCTTGCGTTACTGCTTAATATTCTGCATCGTAGTCGCGTCATATACGTCAAGCAATGACTCTATCGCCACAAAGTTATAATTATTTTGACTGCAGCTTTTGCCATTATCATTTCCAGTACGAAATCAAAGCGACTGCCTGCCAGCTTGTCTAAGATCGCTTTTACCTAAACACTTTGCAGGACCATTGCCAATTTCTATTAACTAATCATTTCTTCTTGTTTGGCGTAAGTACTACTATGGTTATTGTATACATGGATATCGTGGATATTTTTTAGCATTTGCCATAATTAATCACGTCATTCAAAATAGTTTCCAGTTTTCGGTACAATACGCCCTATAGGTATGTATAAAAAATAAGGCGAATTCTCAAATTTTGCGGGCTACGTGCATTTGATTTTCGATTAATATTTTTTTTATGTTGTTACACTCGTCTCGAAGATATGTTGACGGTTTTATCCATATTTAGTTTGTTTGTGAGAGGCATAAATAAGTGTTTTGCGTGTTTGGCGATTTTCTGCTATCCAAAAAAGTGAATCAAAGAAGTTGCATCAAATTTTGTGGTAAAAATAGAATTAAGTGCTCAAAAACACTGGAAATGTTGACAGTGACATACTCTCACCGTATGAGTCTCTGTCAAAAAAAAAATGTTTACAAGTGGTACAAGCTTTTCACAAAAGGTCGAGAAGATGTGAATAACGACGCTTGCTCTGGACGCCCCAGCACGTCAACAACCGATGAAATTGTTGAAAGAGTGAAGAAAATTGTTATGTAAATTCATTGAATCACAATTAGAGAAGTTGCTGATTATGTCGGCATATCGGTTGGCTCATGCCATGCAATTTTTCAGAAATCTTGGGCATGAAGCGTGTGGCAGCGAAGTTCGTTCCAAAATTGCTGGATTTTGGTAAAAAACAACGTCGGATGAGCATCGGAATGTTGAATGACGTCAACGATGATCCAGATTTGCTTGAAATAGCTATAGCTGGTGACGAATCATGGGTATATGGTTATGACATCGAAACCAAAGCCCAATCGACCCAATGGAAGAGTCCAGGAGAGCCAAGACCAAAAAAATCCTGCCAAGTTCGATCAAATGTCAAGGTCTTGCTCCTTGTTTTCTTCGATTACCATGTCATGGTGCATCAAGAGTTCTTACTACAAGGTCGTACGGTAAATAAGTATTACCTTGAAGTTATGTGCCGTTTGCATGAAGCAATACGAAAAAACGCCCGGAATTGTGGAAAAAATTCATGGCTTTTCAATCATGATAATGCATGCACCTGCTCACTCATCTTTACTTGTGAGAGATTATTTGGCCAAAACCGTTATCATGCCTCAGTCACCGCATTCACCAGATTTGGCCCCCTGCGACTTTTCCTGTTCCCAAGATTGAGGAAACCCACAAAAGGACGGCGTATTGCGACAATTGAGGAGATAAAAACCGAATCGCCGAACACGCAAAACACTTGTCTTATTTATGCCTTTCACAAACAAACTAAACATGCTACATGGATAAAACCGTCAACATATCTTCGAGACGAGTGTACTAACATAAAAAAATAATAATCGAAAATCGAATGTACGTAGCCCGCGAAATTTTAAAATTCACCTTTTTTTTGAACACATTCGTATGATTTTATGTTATAGATAAAAACTTAATTCCACTGTGTTCAAAAATTAAGAAAAAAAAGCACATTTCAAAAATTTAGAACCGTTGAAGGCCTAGTGAATAAAGAGAAAGTTTAACAAATTTAAAAGGACTTTTGCAGAGCCAAAACACTAAACAGAGTTCCTAATATCGTTGTCAAAATTTTGAAAGCTTCTGCAGCATCCCAGAAAGCGATCTTAAATGTCAAAGATCGCGTTGAAATACACTTCTTAATCGCGTTTATCCCTTTGCTACAAGTTTAGAAGAAAAAAAAAACCAGTTTTGCACCCTATCCAATGGTTTGAAGAACTTTTTAAATGACCACCTGACACAAAGTTCTAACATTTTTCAAAAGTCAGGAGCCAGCAAATATGGTTCTGATGGTAAATGAGGATAAAACTAAATTATCTGTTTCGATTAACAGTCTACTCTTTTTGAATGTTGTGTGATCGTAAAATCAACGTAAGGATTCATAAAATCAACAAAGGAACATAAAAAAAAAAAAAAATCATACATATAGCGTTATATGCTCACTAATTTTTACATTATATATAAAATACTAGGGGAATTTTTCTCAACAAGAAAATATTTCTAGGCCATATATTAGAAAAAGCTGGAACTACATTTATATTCATTCGCTTTGAATGGTACAAATATAAACTGTATAATTTTTTTGACGTAAAATTAACATTAAAAATGACAGAATCTATATGGGTGGGTTTCAAGCTTACATTTTTATCTAACAACAAACCTCAACATTTTATACATTCAGCAAATTCGATATTACTGTTTAAAAAAAAAAAATGAAGATACTGCAATAGCGGTCGTTGCCAAAAGTTATTGCTTTAGTTTTAGAGATATTTACTGCCAGTCTGTTTAAATTCACCCAATTAGAGAGCATTGCGGTTGTGAAATCAATCACATTTTGTAACACATCAAGAAACCCCGAACTACGTTTGAAAATGAGCTGCATATCATCAGCGAAGCAACAGTTCACACTTTCCAACAATTCGAATAAATCATTTATTATTTTTTATTATTATTATTTATTATCATTTATTATTATTATTATATATATATATATATATATATATATATATATAAATCCATATAAATCCATACAAGGAATGTACCAGCGCAAAAAAAACTAGAGCAAGGAGCCTAACAGGGGGTCTCCCAAACCACATAGACCCGACTCTAATTTTAATTTTTTTTTTTGAATATTCTGCGATTTTGCAAGTTTTTTCAAAATTTGCCAGGTATTAAGCCTACATTTTTTCAACGTTTCAAGACCTTAAAACAATTTTTTAAAAAATAACAGATTTATGTACTTAAAAAAGTCTAAATTTTTCCATTACTTTCAAACCTTAGAGCAATTCTTTAAAAATAACAGATTTATGTACTTTAAAAAAAAACATAAAAATATCGTTTGTTTTCGAAATTTCCAAACTATTTAAAAAAAAAGGTCTGTAGCGGCCCTGTTTTATAACTGCATTATTATGAGAACCCATACAAGAGCAAAAAATTGGAAGCAGAAGGACATTTATAGAGGCCGTAGGACTACAAAGGAAAAAAGTAACTGATTGCAAGCCTCGTATTGGGCCTACTACTTTGGCATTACATCCCTAAAATATAGAGCTAAATTTATTTGCCAATTTTTATCGGACTAATTTGTCAGACTTATCCGAAGGAAACCACACGGCAGCAAATCTAACCCTATCTGTGCAAAATTGGCTAGTTAGATCGACAGGTTAATGTCGTTCTATGAATAAAAATGAAATAAATCGGTGCAGGGCGGCCAAAGTAAATTTATTTGCCAATTTTTGCCGGCCTAATTTGTCAGACTTATCTGAAGAAAATGACACGGCAGCAAATCTAACTCTATTTGTGCAAAATTGGCTAGTTAGATCGACAGGTTAACGTCGTTGCCTTAAAATACCCACATATGTAGAGAGCACTTTTTCTGGCACTAAAAATTGTACCCATTGTTTAACATTATCATTCCCGACATAAAGTCAACACAGAGAAATGGTCACACGAGAGGGCAGATATAATAGAAGGCAAACAAAACATGAATGAATACAACGATCTAAATTAAATAGTTTTCTCGCCGCAAATATGTCGAAGAAACAAAATCAGGTAAATATGCTCTAATATGTATGAATGTTATTAAATCAACACAAATCACCCAGATGATTTACTACAATTCACCAAATTATCAAATACCCGAAGTGTGTGTATTTGTGTGTGTGAATGTTTGTTGAATGAGGGTAGGGGTGGCTGTCCAAGCGGATTACATTCACTGATTATGTGTATTAATTTTCCATAGAATTTACACACATTGTTCCTTGCAAATGTCCAACAGGAAATGATTTACTACTCCGACAAAAAGAAACCAACACAGATGATTAACAAATTTCACTTCTTTTTTTCACTGTTATCGCTTGGGGGGAGTAAAGAGCGCACCATTGTCTTGATTTTCACACATATGTATATATTTCGAATGGTTGTTGTTGCTTTAATTGCGTAGCCAATTTTATTTTTCCATAAGTTTCGTCACATTTAAATCAATTTTGTGTCCTTACAATAACGTCGTAAAATTACGCACTTTTCTTTTGTTATTGTTAACAATAGCAACTCGTTCTCTTTGTGGGCCAATAAATTAATTATTTACACATTTTAATTAGGTATATCCGCTTTTTCTCAATGTAAAACGGGTTCCCCCAACAATTGTTTTGCAATATTACACGAAAACTGTCCACGATAAACTGAGAGCTCAAGTGATGCCATCCGTATTTGGGAACAGTTATCAAAACGAATGTCAAAACTCAAAAAGTTATGCCTAGTTCATAGCAGAGTTGCCGTACCGTTATTGCATGTAATAATCAGGGTCTAATTTGTCCCCGTTAGGCCGTTTATACCAATGAGACACGTTAAAACATTTCAGCTTCAAAAAATCAAATGCTAGCGACAAACTTCGTTTTATTTATACCCAAGCACCTTCGTCAACATTACTTATTAGTACATGTCAAGAACGAGGGGGAAAGTTGTATCTTTTTTACACGTTTCAGAAAACGCTATAGAAAAGCTGCAAATTGCGTTTATGTCGCTACAACGATTCGTTTCGCTCTAACGTTAATATTTTTACAAGAATCTGTACAAACTTTTGAAAATTAACTGCATTTGTCGTGTCCCTTTTGGCATACGAATAGCCGTCGTAATCGTAATAGCCCTTAAGTAATTAACCTTAATTTAACGATTTTCTCTTTGGTTGCATAACAAGTCCCATTTCCCTTTTTTTTAAGTTTACAGATATTTTCAATTTGAAAATCTTTTTAAGTATTTTGCTGGAATAATAGCCAATTCAAAAATCACCAACAAAAATTACGCGTTTCGCACTCTGAAACAATCAATGTTATTGGAACGTGATCAGTTATATATACATATACTTACAAAGAAATTACGCTTATGCAAAGTGGTTATCGATGTCCAGCATCGATTTAATAAATTTTTATTGAAATTAAAGTGCCCAATTAATTATTTCACAACAATTCTTCTTTTGCTTTCACAAACAAATTGCTGTTATCGACACACTTACATTTCTTCAGATCTTTTTAACAAATTAAGTTACTACGATCAGATGTTTTATTTGCAAGTAAGCTAGATATGATAGTTTAATTCCAAATAATTGAAACTATTGCTGTAAAGATTTTTTGGATCGCAACCTTTTCTTTACACTCAGTAGGATTGGGAGCAACTTGTGAAAAATTTATATTTTTCAGGATTTTTTGTTTTCAAAAATTTCATTGTTTATTCGTTAACTAGAAAGCAATAAATGGTAGTATTATAAAATATATATACTGAAGTATAAATTTTGATAGAAATTTTCTATACAAAAAAAAATGTAGGTTTTATAATCGTAAATAAAATATCACATTAATTTTGTGTAGGTGTTTTAAAGTTTTTGGTAGTGGGATTTTCGAATAAAGTTTGATGTTCTTGAGGGAAGAATTAATGGAGGTCAAAAAAATCCCCTGAACGGGTTTCGATTAAGACATATTAAAATTGTCTCGCAAGACTATTTCTCACAAAAAAATCGCTAATGATATAATTATAATCGCTAACATAATAATAATAAATTACCACGGCAACTCTCTATTCTAAATGAAAATATACAGAGTTATCGATAATTATAAATTGTATGGTTGCATCTCTGAATGTCATTAAGCAGCTGCTATTACAGAAGCGGTCGCATTGGGGAAGTGTACTTGCCGGAATTCTGCAAGAGTTGGAGTGGATTTTGGAAGTATATATCACATCTAGACAAAATGCCAAAAGTAAGAAGGTCACGAAAACCACCACCCGATGGTTGGGAGCTGATTGAGCCAACTTTGGAAGAACTGGAACAGAAAATGCGGGAAGGTAAGTAACGTTCAATGAATCTACAAGTGTGGCATAGAGAGATTGTATTGAATTTCCAAATTTGTTTACAATCGAGGCAATGAAATGATGATTGAAGCTATCAGCGCGTAGGATCAGTGGTGTCCACATGACTGTATAAAAGGAACCAGGAAATGAAAAATTCGAAAAATTCGTATGCAAGAAAATTTAGTATTAGAAGGATCGTGCAAATAGTCACGTACGCATTCCACTTGAAGATTGGGAGGAATATTATTACGGTGATCTAGAGGAGTTTATAAATCCGAAGGATAAGCCAAATATATCACGTTTGCAGTAGAGATTGCGTTATTTTACAAGGAATGTTAAGAATGGTCTAATTTTCACCACAAAAATCGGAAGACTTTCCTGGGAACGTAATCTGCTCCTAAACCTTATGTTTCCTTAATTATCATTTTCTCTTTCTCAGAAAGAAGAAGAAGAAGAAAAACAGGATAGCAACTTGCACCTTTTCCGTTCCAAAATGTTACATTTCCCACAGAAGATTCCATAATGAATTTAACATTTCTATTTCTTAACCTAGATCGTTACCATAGAAAAAGTTACATTGTTTCTATAGCTTGCATGTAAAGTAACTTTTATTCAATAGGTTCAATTTTTATTTGAAAATCGTTTTTTTGTAATATAATTATCCAAACTCTATTACGAAAAGTATCATATTTTCAGTAACAAAACAATTTTTGTGTAATTCGGTAATAGAGGACATCAGCTAGTAAACTTAATACAATTCTTTGTAGTAATTGAATAAAGATATAAAAAGAATGTCTGGGTTTTGGTTGCAGCTACAAACAGATTGTGGAGTCTGGTGGTGGGACAGTGGTTTCCCTCTGGAACTATAAATATCTCCCTCATTCGAAGTGAATACGTTTGCGCTTGTTGAACGTTGGGGAATATTTGAAATCGTGAGTTCTTGCCCAAAATAATTGTAGGAATGCAGTATATTATATGATCAATCGAGGCAAATATTGGGAAGTTAATGGAGATCTACGCAGGTCTGTGACAAGCGACAAATTGAAGACGGGAACTTGATTGCAGCAGAGTGGCGCGACATGCCCCCAAACAAACAATTCACTTTTTCACGTTAAGTCTGCAAATCGTGCAATAATCGTTTTGGTGTCGCTGTTTTGAGGCCAATTGATGGCCTTCATGTAGGTGCTATTTGATGCTAATCAGGTTTTTATGCTCAACATTACTGAACTTCTTCGGGAAATAGAGCCCGAAATCATCGAAACCCCACGGAAATATTTGTTTAGTTTCAAATAAAATCTGCATTACACGTTTAAAACGACATCCCGGTTTTTAGTTTTTGATGGGTTTCATATGCTATATCATATTTCATAAAACAGATATTAAGAGTTTCTTTCCTTAAAAAGAATTCAACCCGAATACGTCGCACCAAGTTTTGACAGTGTTTCAAAGGCTTAGTTCTTCCAAAGGAATTTCTGCCGCCTTGTTTCGTGTTGCCCATTGAGTCAATACTATCGCAGTATTCTGGTAATTTATGATTCATGATTCATACGATGCCTATACCTTACGTTAATGGCGATGGACCCATATTGTATGTATATTTAATATTATTGTATATATTAAATATATTGTATGTATATCCAAAATTTAATAACTCGAGTTCGTGATCTTTTTATTTTTATTTATTAATTTAATAATCAACAAACAACACTTTTTGGGCGACACATTGACTGACACATAATATAGTGTAGGGTTGTTCGGAAAGTTCTTTCGGTTAACTCTTCAGTTCACCTTACGTCACTTATCACGACGTAGAGTTCCTTCAAACACTATCATAGCTTCCTTCCACGCCTTCTCTGGACTGTTTACTATTGTTTAATTTAATTTATTTATTCAGAATTGTAATTTTAAGACTTAAGGCCGATTTGATTAGCTTAGATGATTACTTGTGTTCTCATTCTAGCCGTGAGGGATTGTAGGGTTTAAAAAAAAGTTTTAAAAGCTAGAAAAAATTAGCAAAAAAGAGTATATTATGTATTAATTCCGAAAAGGAAAAACGGCTTCTGAAGCCAGCCGAAAAATAGTCTGTTTAGAGACCAGGTGAAAGAACTTGTCAGAAATGGTTTAAAAGATTTTCTACGGGCGATTTCTTCCTAAACGGGCGCTCCCAGATCAGGACGACCAAAATAAATTGTTTCCGAGCAAGTGAGAGATTTACTTATTGTTAATCCCCGTGCAATAGTTAGGGAAATAGCTGAAATAATCGAAAAATCAGCCTCAACCATTCACGGGGTCGTAAAAGTCTTCGAATTTTTGAGCAACGTCGATGTGAGTGGTTATAGGGTTTTAAAAAAAAGTTGCAAAAAGTAGAAAAAATTAGCAAAAAAGAGCATTTTATGCATATCAAGCTGTATTATTTCTGAAAAGAAACAACGGTTTCTGAAGCTAGCCGAAAATAAAGTCTGTTTATGAAGAAAACTGACCAGATGAAAGAACTTGCCAGAAATGGTTTAAAAGATTTTCTACGGCGATTTCACCGTAACAGACGCTCCCAAACCAGGACGACCAAAAGAAATTGTTTCCGAGCAAGTGAGAGATTTAAATATTGTTAATCCCCATGCAAGAGTGAGGAAAATAGCTGAAATAATTGAAATATCAGCCTCAACCGTTGATGGGATCATAAAAGGCTACGGATTTGTGAGCAACCCTGATGTGTGGGTACCTCACTCTCACCGAGGCCTGAATCGTGTTGACGTCTGCGATAATCTAAGGATAAGAAATAATAAGACACCATTTCCAAAGAACCTCATCACTGAGGATAGAAAATGGATAGTCTACAACAATGTAACGCGGAAACGATCATGGGGAAAGCGAACCACCTCTTAAACGGGCCTTCACCCCAGGAAGGTAATGTTTTCGAGTAGGTTGGATGTCAAAGAATTAGTCTTTTATGAGCTTCTCTTAATAAATTAAACGATTAATGCGGACTACTATATCGCACAGCTAGATAAATTGAAGGCAGTAATGGAAGGAAAACGGCCGAGGCTCATCAATCGGGGAGACGTCATCTTCCACGATGACAACGCCCGCCCTCACACTGCCTTACGAACCCATTAGAAGTTGTCAGAGCTTGGCTGGGAAATTCTAACTCACCCACCGTTCTCCCCAGGCGTCGCACCGTCTGAACGTTTTGAATTTTGAACGTTTTGAAAAATCGAATAGAATGTTTTTTTTTATGAGAGAGCAATTAAAGAGTTCCCATAGAGATGGGGAGAAGTTATTAAAAAAAGGGCGAGATTATATAATAGATTAAAATAATTGCTTTCTTGTATATAAATTTGTAAATAAATTTCTTTTGAAACCCGAATGAACGTTCCGAACAACCCACTTTTTTGTTGGTTAATAAAATAATAAATAAAAGTATTCTTCCTAATGAAAGCAATTAGGTTTGTTACTAGCCGCCAACTATTATATTCAT
Source organism: Philornis downsi (assembly GCA_019455685.1). NCBI lineage: Eukaryota > Metazoa > Arthropoda > Insecta > Diptera > Muscidae > Philornis > Philornis downsi. The sequence continues at coordinate 1,618,568 of JAHXMU010026457.1, forward strand.
AGTTACATAGATATGTGTGGCTTACAGTTACCTGGAAACTTCGCTTCGGTCAATCAATATATGGACTATCATAACAACAGTAAATAACTCAAATTAATTTCAAAATTTAAGTTAAAACTTCAATGTAAACAAACGTATGACAATGATTTACTCCATGACTATCGTTGTTGTGAAGTGAAACATTAAAAAGTTGAATACCAAAAATCTTCATGATGCATCAACTTCTACAGATATTCCAACAGAAAGAATACAAAAAAAAAAAAAAAATAATCTACTTGCATCGTTTGTTTGTGTTTGAAAAAATTGTAATTTACTTGCATCGTTTGTTTATATTTTACCATGTCCCGAAAACGCGTTGTCGGGCTGTAAAAATATTCAGTCGAATTGGTAGATCATCAATTTGATATTTCATGACATTTTGATTCCCTCACGGCAAGAATGAAATGCAATGTTAACGATTTTCGACATAACAAGAAGCATTGGATGACTTCAGAATCCATTCCATGAAAATAAAACAGAAATGACTGAAGATTGCTGCTACAAAAATAATGAATGGATTAATAAATAAATAAAAATCGAAATTGAAAATATGGAAAAGCACATCCGTCGTTTAAAAAAACCTTAAAACTAATTTCTATTAATTCTTGAATACATAAATAGAAACCTGGATAGAGCAAATTCAAATACAACATCGAACCACAACATCAATCACTGATATTAACAAGTAATATCGCATTTAATATGGATTACTTTTATTGTCGCCTTACAGCTGAAACGGAACCACACGAAGGTAAACGTATCACCGAATCCCTTTGGCCCATCTTCAAGATTCATCATCAAAAGTCACGTTACATATATGATCTTTTCTATCGTCGGAAGGCCATCAGTCGCGAATTGTACGATTACTGCCTGAAGGAGAAAATAGCCGATGCCAATTTAATAGCCAAATGGAAAAAATCAGGCTATGAGAATCTATGCTGCCTTCGTTGCATTCAGACGCGTGACACAAACTTCGGTACAAATTGTATTTGCCGAGTGCCCAAATCGAAGCTGGAAGAAGGACGTGTCGTGGAGTGTGTACATTGTGGCTGTAGAGGCTGTTCCGGTTAGACGTATTTCAACTGATTAAATGTTGTCGTAACATTTTAAGGTCATCATAATTAGTAGTAGGCTGTTAGAATAAAGATTATTTACTTTTTCGTAATTACTTCAATCTTTTTAATAAATGCACTCTCGCATGCATGTTTTTTATAAATAATATATGTAGAATATATCTTAAATAAATGTTTTATTTTCAACTGTAAAAAATGGACAGACGTAATAATGAATAGTATTATAGAGGCAAAAGCCAAGCGATCTGATGAGAATGTTTAAAATTTGTACCTTCAGAATCATGCAAGCCTACATTTCGAAAACTGAACTAAACCAGAGCCACTAAAGGTGTTATGACATAATTGCAATTTTCACTTTGAATAGGGGGGCAACATCATTAACTAAAAAGCTACTTAAGTATTTGCTATTGTATTCTTTTAGCAGGAGAAATATCTTTGCAAATAGCATTATTCTAGTTAGCCTTTTGCTGATTGCTTATTATATTTTTAATATTGTTCTTACACTGACGTGAAGCTCATAACAGGTGACATCTACTACAGCCGCCATATAGAAAATCATGATTTCGGATGCGGATTTGTAATGGCTATGAGACTTGAAGGTCGTGATCGTAAAGCAAAAGTGTCTGCCTTAGGATCTAGACCTTTAAATAGTTGAATATCAACAATCTGCCTCAGGCTGAAATATAGTTTTATCACCCTGATTTTGGCACATAGCAGGACATTAGAAAATGATAGTCGGACCTAAGATACATTTTATTACAGCCTGGAAGAAGCATATCGCCTCTATCCTGACCAGGCTATAAAAATTATGCAGGATCACCATAACGCGGAAACAGAAAGTGTTCTTGCACTACCGGTCAAAAAATTCAGTATACATACCAACACCTCCAAAAAAGAATTAGATTGTGTGCTTTTGTCAGAATCAGAGTCAAATTGGTAATGCGAATTCATGCTTTCCACATGCTAATTGTAGTAGATGCCACAGTTTTTGGGCCGAGTGCATCTTTGTTTTTTCCTGGATTATGGATTATGGTGTAATGTCAGACGTATAGAGCCACCTTTTCTAAATGTTTTTAAATTGTCCTTACAATATTTATGGAGATTGTCAGCATTTGGGGATGTCATTTCATTATTTTCTCCTGAGAGGTTTATTAGGTCACCGCATCCGATCTTAGTGTTGGGGCTACGACTAGTTTGATCCAAAAATTGGTTTCAGAAAGAGATGTTACAAAGACACGTTGGTATTTGTATGTCATTTATACTGCCGAAATTGATCGCCTTCTCATTTTAGCTACCAGCAAATGGATGTCCGATCACATTATGAAGAAATACTTAAACGCAGATCGGAAGACGTGAACTGCTTGTGGAAATCTACAAGGAATTTCGGGTTATTTCTAAATAAATCACAGCCGGAGAGACTAAATTGGAAAGATCGAAAACCCCTATAGCAATCGGTTGGTGACTAGTCGTGGTACGATTGTTAGAACATGCGGCTATCGTGCATATTATTCTGGGCTTGAGCTCAGATACAACCATCAAATCTTTCTCTTTGAGTAGTCGAGTAATCGATAAGTTTTGTAAAAGCTTCTCAAACTGTCTTCCAAAAATGCCATCAAGCAGTAAATCCTCCCGTTTATTGATTCTAACAATGGAATGCATGTAATTTCATTGGATGTAAAAAGCTTTCCTACGGTTAATTTGTAATGCCACCATTAAAGCGGGATAAAAACATCTCCAATAATCCCACATTAATCAACTCCTTACCTAAAACATAAAGTGGATTAAATTGTCAATAACATGACTTTTTGCTCAATCTTTTCCTCAATCTTTTCCCTTTTGATAATTTTGTATTATTAAAATTTTATGAATTTCGATAGGATATGTTGCTTTCTGCATCGATGGTACACGCTTCAAGTCCTGCATGCATACCTCTAATAGTTCATGAGATATGGTCATTTAAATATTATTATAATTATAATCTTATGGTTGAAAGCAACACATTTTATGACGATCGATCAGTAACTTTGACCATTTTGATGGGTTATTAAAGGGTCTAATTTTTGACTCACTATGACTAACGATGATTCTGAATATCACAGTTTGAGAAGCATTTACAACACTTGTCGAGTAGTCGACTACTCGGAATATTCAGATAATGATAAGTGACTGGACTCGGGATTGAACCCGCAATTATGCGAACGATGGCCGCATGTACTAATAATCGCGCCAATGTCGGCAAATATAGCACTTGAAAATTCCCAGATTGATAGTAGTTTATTCTTAGATTTTTATGATAATTTGCCAATTATTTTGGCTGCCCAAAGCCCAACTTCCTTTTTATATGTTTCATTTTATATCAGTAGCATACTTGTCAAATCGCATCTTTGTACCTCCAACAATTCATGAGGTACTGCCGTTCAAAATGTTAAGTTTCGTGGGGGGTGTCACGCTCCTTTTCGAATTGTTAACCTAGTATGGAATATAATAATTTATATAATATAGCGCTCTACTTATAACCTTGGCTTCAATTACTTTGACCATAAAAATGAATTTTGTGAAAGGCTTTTTAGGCCAACGCATTCAGACATATTTTTTCCTACACCAGCAGCATACATTTCAAATATCGTCTTTGTATCTGTATCAGTTACGGTCAGTCACACCGTTTTTCGAATCTTAACTGAATATAGTATAGGACAATTTCGTGATTGATAGTAATAACCGTTAAATTTTTATGACGCTCGCTTGGTCAGAACATATTGTGCTGAATAGACTGATTCGATTCAGCCAAATTCCTTGGTTTCATTTTGCACACCTCTAATTTTACATAACCCCACAAAACAAGTTTGGTCCAGTCAGGTCAGTTGACCTTAGGGGCCGGTGGAAAGTGGAGTGTTAGGATGTTAATTTGTTTGCAAAACTTTCGTTGAAGCTCCTCCGTAACCGGTCCGGCTATGTTTGCTGTTGCTCCATGTTGGTGGAACCAAATGCTGTTGAAAAAGATACGTCTTCGGCGCAGTTCTGGGTAAAAAAACTCCTTCAACATTTTCAAATAGCGGTCCCCACTGACAGTTACTGTTACACCGTAGCACGATCTGTGCGTCATCTTTCAGATTGATAGATAGATAGCAAAATCTCCAAGATGTTTTTTTAAACCTTTTACGAAGCATGTTTTCAACATTTTCTGGCCTTTGAGGCAAGCCATAAGGTTTTTCGATCGATACTAAATTTTGCACATACCACTTTCTGAAGATAAATGACAAAATTGGATGCGGATTGCTAAACTTCAAAAACGAATGTCTTCCCAACATCCGAGTTTGTTTCAAAACTACTTTCTTTTCTCTGGCTATGTATCAAGCTACCTATTTTCTTTATGTATAGGTATTAGTAATTTCCACCCTGTCTACTTAACCAGCAGGTATAAATTCCAGGATATTCATTGATTCTGAAATGTGTCTCATAGATGAATATAAGTCTTTATATAGATTCGTATTTCACTCTGCTAACCAATGTTAGTAAAACTCTTTTTGTAAGCGATTGCTATCAATTTAAATAGCATTAAATTGGGATTATTCGCATTCATATAAATTAATTTCTAGGATTGTCTCGGCTATTATGTAGCAATTAAGAAATTAAATTTATTTACAAACTGAACTGATAATAAATCCTTTTTTATGTATGCCAGCCAGTTCCTTTACAGCGTTTACGCAATTTCCAACCCAACACTGCAATGACCTTTCGGTGAAAGAGCATCAGCAAAAAGAGGAGGAAAACAATTTATTTTATTTCTTTTTTTTTTTTTTCGAAGAAAACTACATAAGGTCTTAGTTGTAGTATAATAAATTATAACCCGCTACAGTTACGACTACCGACATAGTGGGTGTGGTGGCTTTTGATTTCCACACTGGCTATATGTTTCGTAGATTATTTTACTGAATGTTGTGGGTATCAGAGTTTTAAATAAAAGTGTATAAACTATTTGTTCGAATGTTAAAGTAAATTGTCCATAAAAATGCTATTAAATTTGAAAGCGATAACATACTGTGACCGCCGCACAGTAGACCAAATGCGGAATAAATGCATAATTATGAATTAATTATTAAAGCACGCACCGATGAAGTATGTACTATTGTGATTAAAAAGTAAGACAAGTTCCAATCCAAAACTACTTCATCGCTTGGAAGCAGTAGACATTTTGTAAACGAAAGAAATATTTACAAATTCTTACCGTCAGAGGCGCTGCGCATGTTCAATAACGACGAATATGCTGAAAATTATTTATTATTTTGGAAGTTCATCCTTCTTTAAGCAATTAAAAAAAAAATAAATAAAAACTTGTCGAATAAAATTTAGAGTGAATGCCGAAGGAATGTGGTTAACTTTTAGGGAGAATTTAATTTTTTTTATAAGAAAACCGTGTCTACAAATATATCGAGGTAAAATTTTGAATTTTTATTATTAAAATATTAAAACAATATTATAGCTAGCCTATTATAGATAGCCTAAAAATATTATAGCTTACCTACAGATTTCAAGTACTATTTGTCTGTCTTGTCGATTATGTTAAAAAAAATTATATATATAACATTTGTGAAACTTACATGATCGTTCAATTTTTGCATTCTGTAATTGGTATGCTTGAGGAACCTGTAAAATCATCCCCCTTTACACCTACGTACTTTAAAAGATGCCTAAATATTTCCAGTTTTTTTCTCATTTGGGCCACTGTGCTTCTAAAGAATTGCAGATATGTTCAAAGTTCTTTGCATTGGATGTTTTTAATTATCATTATTATTAACATTATTTTATGTTCCACCTAATCAGAATCAGAAGACAACACACAATTCAGGGCAGAGAATTAAATTTGGGATATTAGAAAGTCTGACAAAATATGCAAACAAGTTTATTCCGTAGTAGTTTTATAAAGGGTTTTCCAATAGGATGGTAAATATATGTTAAAATGAAATAAAACAACAATCGATATATCACTTTTCTTACTTCAAAGAACTATCAATGAGATTGTGTGTGAAATATGATATTGTTCGCCTATACTAAACATAAAAAAATCTCACATGGTCAAATCGCACGATTTCAACTATTCCAGAACTCACCCAGAGAAGTCACGACGTTATATGTGATAGTTATCCTTTAGCTGGCTTATTTCGTTTTTGTACGGATATAGACCTCAATTCCACAGCAAAATTCACTGAGATGCTGTTTCTGAAAGGCGAATTCTTATGTGCGATATTGACTGCCTTGTTTTTCTATAGGTCTTTGCGTTTCTTTAACGCTCCAGTGTTGGCAGGTTGTTCACTGAACCAGTCGACAAAGACTTGGCCACTCAAGATCGAATAATCAATTTGGAAGGACAACCAGGATGACTGGGAAGAATCGAGCGTATCGTTGTCAGAAGAGTTATAGTATTAGGTATAGATAATATATGGGGTGGCGCACGAATCGTGCTGTCATTGGGGGCCGTTAAAGGAGGTTTTTTCACCCTGAACTGCGCCGAAGAGATATCCGTTTCAATAGCATTTGGTTCCAGTAAGATGGAGCAATTACACAGACCGGTTACAGCGGAATTTGACTGAATTAAAGCAGTCCATTAAAACAATAATTCAGGCCATCCCGAAATGAATAATTTCCTGATCAGCTGCCGCATGAATAGTTATGCAGGTCATTTACGGTCTTTCATCTTCAAAACCAACTAGTTATACAGGGTGACCAAATAAGAACGCAAGATTTAAATTTGGCACCATTCGAAGTGTCATTGTCTGACATTTGAACAATTGTTATTGTTTGCTAGTAGAAGGTACGGGGTTAGTAAAAATGAAGTACTACACGAATGAATACGCATTCTCATTGTGAAGTTTGCAAATTGCGATCAATTTGGGGTCACAATAATGCTCTAAAAGAGTCAACTGTAAAGAGATTAATGGATTAATTTGCCAAAACTGGGCAATGTTAGTGATGTAAAGACAACAACGCGCCTTCGACCAGGTCGATCGACCGAAGATGTCGCAACTAAATCCACCTCAATTCGACACCGAGCTCAACAAATTGGTGTCTCCAAATCCACTATGCAGCGAATTTTGACGAAAGATTTGCATCTTCATGCATACAAAGTTCAGTTGACTCAGGAACTGAAGCCAGCTGACCATGGGCAGCGAAAGGAGTTCGTTAATTGGGTATTGGAGAGACAACATGAAAATGCTGATTTTGCCAATAAAATCATCTTCAGTGACGAGGCCCATTTCCATCTTTATGGCTTCGTCAATAGGCAGAATTGTCGCATTTGGGGTGAGGAAAATCCTCGAGTGATTCACAAGAAGCAAATGCATCCTCAACGTGTCACTGTGTGGTTTGGATTTTGGGACGGAGGAATAATTGGACTTTTTTTTTATGAAAATGAGGCATGTCAAGCGCAAACAGTCAATGGTGTTCGGTATCGTGAAATGATAACCAGTTTTTTTGTGCCTAGAATTGAAGAAATGAATGTGGAGGGCATGTGATTTCATACAGCCAGAGAAGCAATTCAATTGCTGCATCATCTTGCGTTCTTGTTGGGACACCCTTATAAAATAAAACTAAATTTTCTGTACAGTAAAAAATAAAACATATAAAATACACCGATTAAAAATAAGTTATTTGAATTTCTTGTCGTATTGCAAATGGTGTGCCACCCTGTAGTTCTATCGTTTTCACATGTTGCTTCACGCCGCAACTTTCCATAGTGTTTTAATTGTCTTTATTGTCTTAAAATTAAAAAAAAAATTAAAGTTAACTAAAGGTGGATGTCATAAGTGCAAGAACCGCCAAAATATATCTGTACCTACTGGAAAACCCATTTACAAAGGGTGGTCAATGATCAATGTTTTAGTATCGACTCACAACTATGCTGACTTTTCACGGTGAAATTCCATATAAAAAAATGGTCATGGAATTTGAAGCTAAATTGTTCCTAATTTTTAAAATGACAGTCTTTTTCAGTTGACTTCCAGTACTGAATTCGGAATAATCTACATTTTTACGTGGCTATAAATTCGATAATATGTTTGTAGACTTGAAAATGAAATTGTAATAAAGAAATAGTAATAAGACGCAACTTAACAATTCTACATACATGTTGTCGAACATATTATAACGTAAAAACATCAGGTGAGTTACAACACTCATCAAGACAAGAAAAGCTGGCAATACAGCTAATTTTTTCACGAACAAAACAATGTCTCGTGAAATTTTTTCCTCGTAAAAAGAACGTAGTGCCTACCTTAAGGGAGTGATTTAACACAATAACCTCCTCATTACATGGTTTATGTTAAAGGACTTGCCTCGAAAATTAAGAGATCATATTAACTTCAAATTGACGTAGAATGGGTTAAGAATTAAATTTTGTACTTTGCATAAGTATCTAGCATAAATTTATTCATGGCCATACCGGGTTATTCATTTCTCGGTTTGAAAAGTACAGGGTTGCTCATATTCGACGGACCCATCTGGCAACGCCATA
>JAHXMU010026457.1:1632186-1642384 GCA_019455685.1 Philornis downsi
CCACTCCAACAGTGTCTTATTTTATTGCCATAAGATATGGATGGACGTTGTAAAGGAAAACCACTTAGGACTTTACATGTTGTAAACAAACATAAAGAAAGGACGAAATGACACTGACTAAGTTGCTGATGATGTTGGATGTTGATGACGCCAAGTCATCCAAATGGAAATGATGCGTTGGATAAAACACAACCCGTACTGGAGAATATCGTGAGAAATGAGTGAACGATGATGTTGAACCAAAAATGAATTGTACCAGTAAATTGGACCATGGTATGGCTTAACAAAAAGTTATAAAAATTATATATACAGTATGTTAATTATTTTCATACGCTACAATCAACTAAAAATGGTTACACAGCGTCACACAGTGTATTGTAATTATTATTCTCGGAAATAATTAGTCTTCTGGAGGGCTTTGTAGGGCTATCAAACAGCGCTTGAAGTCTAATATTTTAAAATTCGTCGTTAATTGGTATATGATCCTATTTGATAATATTTATAACAATAAATAGAGATTTTAGATACAAACGGATTATTGTCCTGCATATTTTGGCTAGTTTTTATAACTCAAGAAATTTTGACAACAGTTAATTCACAATTCAAACTCTGTTTGATCTTCATCGTATATAAATTTAAATGAAATTTTGTAGCAAAAAAATATTGATATGTTTGCTACGGGATATATGAAAAATTTATAGATATGGAGTTCAGAAAAAGTAATGTCTGAACAACATACTCGTATACCAAATGGTGAACAGGGACCATATTTTGTGAACTCTACCATATGGATTACTGCTCTATATGTGACTCTTGGTCTTTTTAGAACATTCCATTAGCAAGCATATAGCTCGTTTGAAAAAGTTGGAAAGTTAAAAAGCCATGTGTTCGGGCTCACCAGCCGTCTGTAATAAATTTTAATTTGTTATTGCTTTTAAATGGAGGCTGCTTTTATGTTGTCATCTTATTATTTTTGTTTTTCAAAAAATCAATTCTTACCAAAAGAGGTCACATACAAGGTTTTTTTGATTATTATTTTATTTCAACAATATTTGAATAAAACACAAAGCTTTCGTTATTTATAAATTTAAAACATAATATACGTAAAATTTCTAACTACAAAATGAGGTGGATAATTTCAAAACCTTTGCAAAATAAAGATGAAATAAATCTATATTGCAGCATGTGTATGCCTCAGCGGTTCTAGGGCATTGTTGAGGCTAATCGACAACGATAAATCTATTACATACAATTTTTAAGTGTAATACTAAAACGACAGATATACTGTAATCACATCTAAATTTGTAAAAAATATTCATTTAGCTTATTTTCAAATGTTGAAATGTTTTCTGAATTATTTATAACCCATGATAGGTTGTTATACTTAACGCTACCTTCCTGCGTATTCAATTTACTGTTTGGTGGTTTCTAGACGACATCTGGTAACACTTAGATTAGTACTGCTTCTTGTAAAAAAATTATGCTGATTTCTTTGAAAAGTAATTGTGTGTTGTCCGACACCATGTATGACTTTAAAAACACAAAGATACAGCTGCATTTTATATAGGGTGATTTTTTAATCGTAGTTTTCAGATTCATTCCATTCCATTCAGATATTCAGGAAGTACGTGAACAGGTACTTCCTACATTCTCTCAAGATATGTGAGAGATGTAAAATAGTGAACTTTAAAAAATTGTATCAAAGACAGAGAGTACAGATACTGGTGTATATTTCTCAATGGAATAGGTGTTTATTTCCTTCAGAATTAGAATAATTTAATGTACATTGAAAATATCAGGATAAAAGGCAGTTATTGTTATGGCGTTTTAGAAGAGCCATGAATGATATTCGCTTTGTCGGTTTTTTTTTAAACGAGTTAAAAGTATAATAGGATCTCGCCTCTTTAGAATGAGTCGTGATTCGATCGCTTCTTAATATGGACAAAGAGTAACAAGATCGATTCAGTTCTGTGGAAAAGACATTTTGAAAAATTCGTAAAAAGAGTAAGTTTTTAAAAATTGGGTTTAGAAATTGAGTAAGAGTAAGCTTTTTCGTATTGAATCATTTTGTCTCACTTGTGACATCTGCAAATCATACAGAAACCAATGATTTTTTGCTAAATCGGTAAATTTGCGTATGTGCGGTAATTTAATGGGCGTGGCAATGCAGCCTCTCCTGCCAAATTGCACAGAATTTAGTGCAATTGAATGGAAGATATGAACATAAGAATATATGGATTGAATTAAGTAATTTGTGCGGAAGGTATCAAAGAGTTATCTGGTAGAGTTTTCTAAGCATTACAATGCAGCGCATTTGACAAATACTCAAATAACTGATTTTTAAGAACAAACGATTCTAAGATAAAAGATTCTCAGAACTAAGTTTATCAAATGCATAATTTTGCTGATGACTGCTTGGAAACTATGAGGATGGTAATATATGGATTAAATTTGTCATTCATGCGGTAGGTGCCAGAAATGGGGGTCCCCTTCCCTTTCTCGGATTTTATCCAACATTACAAATTAATACAATCGACAAGAATCTAGATTATTAGAGCCTAATAATTGGATATTGATTAATCCATTGGCAACTCATGGGTAACGCATGGACAACCCATAGGTTACCAGACAGCCGTAGGTAACTCATGAATCCATGAGTTTATTCATGGGTCACCCAAGAGTTACTCACGGCTGAGTGGAGTGTAAAGTTGCATATTACTCATAAGAAATGTATAGCTGTCATGGATATATACACATGACGGTGGGTAATTAGCAACAGCGGCAACTCATTTCTAGATGCCAGTTACATACTGCTCATGAGTGGTAAATTGTATTCGTATGTGATTACCCATCGTCGTGGGTAGCTTGCAGATGCCGTTACTCATTTCTCATGGGTAGTGTGTAACAGATCATTTCTCACTTTATACGGCGCTGTGTGTTGATTACTCATTCTGCGTGTGGGTTACCCATTACTCATAAAATGCGTACTCTGGTTCTGGCATACTGTTTCTGTATAAACGAAGTCCATGCCATGAACCTACATCAGTTATGTTGTCATTGGCTTAGATAAGCATATAAAAATGCGGCAGTAGCACTGATATATTGTTCAAGTCGAAAACAACAATGAATGTAATGAAATTAATGGTTAATGGCGCCTCAGAAGGCTTTCAAGACTCCGCAGAGAACTTCGACTTGTAAAATCTTTATTACTATTAGAATATCTGTAATTGATGGGTTTAATAGCAGTACAAATGCTAAGAAATCGTTACAATGTGCGGTAGAAACCACAAAGTTGTGGTAGGTCATTTAAGCAATTAAGCTGGTACCAAACTGTTGGGTCGACTTAACACATTATATTGCTATTCACGTTTCACACATAATAACAGAAATTAAGTTCATTTTCCTCACTATCTTACCACTCATTATTATGCTTTAATTCCTCACGATTCATAGTTTTTTTTCCCGTTTTTTCATGGTTGGCGGTTCAAAAGGATACTAACAACCATAATTAGCTTACGCAAACCTCAAAATCCCCTCTTCCATCTTTTGCACAACAATTGTTTGCTACAATCTTTAGAACTTTTAATTTTTTGTTTGATGTCGCCCATCGAGCGGACGATTGTGAAGAGAGAATAAAAGTTGTCGTAAATAGTAAAGTGCAATTGCCAAGTGAGTGTTGTGTCAAGTCTTCTTGTCACTTGCAGAATATTACTGTCACTCAAGGAGAGGGAATACCAACATACTGACAGATACTTTTTGCTTTTTTGACTTGTACAGATTGTAATGCTTGTTCTGCTTATTTACTTACATTGGGTGTTAAGATGTTAAGATTATAGCTGCACCTACTCCAGAGGATTACAAAATCATTTGAATGTTAGATATGCAGCAACAATTACAGTTGCACGGCATATGGCTATTAGAGAAAAATTCTTTGATTAGAGGAGGAAGACAAAAGGATTTCTAGTGCTTGTAAGGATGCTCAGAACAGAGTAATGCCACTGCATGTTATACTAAACACATTTGTCGCTTTCGAAATTCGAGGTATTAAAGATTACCGCAGTTATTGGTGATAATAGATTTTCAAGACAATTGACAATTTTGTGTCAATTAAGGAAATAGCTCAGTGGTCCTGATGTGCCACTATTTAAGTTAAGTTCATAAGCAGAGAATTAAACCAAAACTTATATCCGCTATGATTTCCATTACGATATAAAGCACGTTGTATCGAAGCCAAGCCATATCATTTCTCAATCGCAAGAGGGGCAGTGAAAAAATGTGCTGGGATGTTCGACGAAAAACTTTATAAGTAAAATAATATATAGGCAGAATAGTAAAAATTTCAAGTGTTTTATAGATGTTGGTTGGCTAAGTGATTCAATTGATAGGATGTCTTACACAGCCTACCTTATATTCATGGCAGTGGGGGTAATAGTCTGGGCATCTAAAAAGCAAAATCTTACGGCTCTCAGTACTATAGAGGCTGAAAACACTACTCTATGTCGAGGCTTAAAGGAGGTGATTTTTCAGCGAACATTGCTGAGTTTGAAAGAATTCACTACAGAACCGAGTCAGTTGTTATGTGATAATCAAAGTTCTCTATTTATGGTAAAGAACCCAATGGTGCAGAAGAGAAGCAAACACTTAATATCAGATATCATTGACTACGGGAGAATTTCATCAGCAAGAAAATCGAAGTCGAATATATGGCATCGAAATAAAATGCGGCTGATAAAAGTTGCTATTGAAGATTATTACAACTTGAATTTTGAACTTAATATATTTATCGATTGAACGGGAAATTTCATACATAAGTCTGTGGTCACAACCCGTAACAGCCTAACTCGAGTTAGGACACAATTGAGTTATTAGCACTATCTAATTCAGCGTATCTAAATTTATTTGCTCTAAATTTTTCATGTTTGTATCTCTTCTAGGAAGGCAATTAATCCTAAAAAACCTAATAGCTTAAGTTATTTTTCTAAATGACTGTTTTGGCATAACTGCCTAAGTCAATTTAGGATTACAACAAATATAAACTTTATTTTTTCATCATTGCCTAAATCAACTTAAGTTTAAACTTTATGAATTCTTATATAGGAATAACAACCTAACTCAACATGAGAGATTGAATCTGAAATATTTTGACATAGAATAATAATTTATATCAATTTAAGCGCACTTAAAGTTTTTTAATTAATTTGGAATAATAGCCTAACTAAACTTGAACTTTTTGACTTTCTTTCGTTCAACAATTCATAAGAGCCTAAGTGTCTTTTTCGATAATATCTTTTGACTGCGAGAATAAACAACTATTTTTTGTTAACAACTAAGTAAAGAAATTCGTTTCCTTGGAATCTGTAGCAAAGTTTTCCAAAAAACACCTTCTCCTGATTTTCAGTGAAGATTCAAAACTTTAAACTCCTGTACTGAAAATATTGAAAAACAGACTTAGGCTGTTATGGGTTGTGACCACAGAAATTACTGCACCAATCAAACGTATAATTATAATAGTATACTGGTTTTATATTTTAAATTTGTTGTCAGTATGAAAATTTTCAATTCATTCAACTACCATACGTTGAATCAAAAAAATCAGATGTTAAACTTACTTACACTTAGAATTTAATACGTTGTATTCTTGTTAATATTTTTTAAAATGTGGACTGCATGAAAATATTTGCATTACAACAAATTCGAAATAAATAGCATTCGAGCAAAATTTCGTAAACCCGAATATAATCAAATACGGCTACTTCATTACTGTCACTTCCATCTTGTCGATTACTGTACTGTCGAAATAAAATTACAGTCAAATGTATGGTGTTCATCCAAGAGAATTTCTGCAATGATCGAATCATCTAGTAGCTGGTTCCCTACGATACCCCTCAGGATAGCTGGTGCATTTAAAAATATTGCATAATAATCTTATCTGGTAAAACGAATGATTAGACGCCTTAGGGTCGAAACGACCTCAACCTATTCTCAAACTTTAAATTGGTAAGAACCTCACCTTTGTATAAAAGTTGTGCTTGTGATATAATGTGGCCAGTGGGCCACTTTTGATAAGCAGAACTGGCGCTGTGGGATGAACCAAACGTATTGCTACGGTGCCCAAATTGTAGTTTCGTTCGACAAATGTATGCATAAAATGCGCTAAGTCGATCCAAATCCGAAAGTAGGAAAAAAATTATTAAAATCTCTTGTCTAGGGAATACAAAACAACTTTAATTGTGAGGGGGGTTGGATAATATGACGTTTTCCACATGATGTCAAAAAATGTCCCCAAAATCACTAAAATAAAAAAAAAAATCAATATTTTATCCATTTTTAATTTTTACAATAGACCGCATAACCACATCATCTCTGGTAACTCCTATACAAATTACATCATTTATTTTATTTTTGTTCAGTTATACTAAATTCGGTGTAATTTTACACGCATCAGTGAATTAGTAAATTTAGTTTTGCAAAAGAAAGTGGATTGCACGGCCACACCCCTTCTCATACTTTACATAAAATTTGTACGATTTAGCAGAAATCAGTGGTAAAAATTAGTAGGTACGAATAAGTGATATAATTTGGTAGGAATCAGTCAATTAGTAAACTTAATTCTGCAAATGCATATGGGCTGCGTAGGCACGCCCCTTAGGAAACCTCACAAAACATTTGATCAATTTAGTAATAATCCATTTGTAATCCAATTATCCACCCGTAACTTTTAAGCGGAAGAATTCGGAAAGTTATAATTTTTCTATATATATACATATATCGTAGGTAACATACTCTCAACTAAGCTCTAGTTGATTGAACTTAGTTTAAAATAACTAAGCTATTAGCTTAACAAAAACAGCAGGCTACGATGTCTTCGATTAGAATTGTCAATAACTAAGAATTAGTGAATAAAATAACCTCAAATCAACAACAATGAGAATTAAAATGACAATACAATTTATATTTTTCTTTCTTTCAATTTGTTATATAATATTCTAATACAATTGGTTATATTATGTCCTGCATGTTGAGGAACATTCAGTAGCTACTACCAGATGCACCAAGTTAGCAGGATATCTATGAATAGGGCAGTAGGATGACATTTTCCTGCTGAGTGCCAAGAAGATAATGTTTCCTTGCTCAACTTAGGACATAAAAAGAAAAATATTGTATTGTTTTGTAAGCTTTCTTTTTGAAAATTTACCACGAGTCTCCTATTTACATTAAAGATTTTATAGATTTTTGCTTTAACATTTTTTTTTAGAATTTTCAGCATGACAATTCAATGTTTATTTTCAATTTAAGCAATCGAAACACTGCACTAGTCATATGATATCTGATCTACGCATACATTAATTACTTTGAACATATGAGATAAAAAAAGCGAATGATTTTTTTGATTTTTTTGAGAACACAAAACCTTACAAGGTTGCGTTTTTTTTTTCAAATAACATAAAAGTGCTAATTTTAGTAGAGGCCTTAAAAAATGTTAAATGAATGTTCAATTGAAAAATGTCAATAGGTTATTTTATATTAATTATAATTTTCAGTAGCAGTCAGTGCAGGCAACACAAGTGCCAACTAAGTCATTCAAACTCTTCGAAATCGAGATTGCGAGAACCAGATTTACCTCACATTCACTCTAAAATCTACTCGATATTAACATCACATAGCAAATATGTAATTGACTTTTACTCTGAAATATACCGAACGTTAACTAAAGGCATCTAACAGGCTTAATTTAATTCAGTTAGTCTTACAAACGGTGACAATACATCCTACTACACTACCAAAGGAAATTAAAAAACTTCTGCCATTTTAGACCAAATCAGCCTTAAGTGAGTGGACGATATTTTATGCTCAAAATGTGATAAAATTATAATACAGCAGGCAATACAACAATGTAACACTATTGTATTCTTATGGAGGTGCAGAAATTTTGTATAAGAAATTTGAATAAATTATTGAATAAAGCGTGTACACGCCAACGACGTACTTTACGCACGACATAAAATAAGTGTGAAGGATTGCGTTCAACTTTATGACATTGTTTGGTTTTACGACGATATACATATACTTAGGAAAACGAACATTGACCCCAAATATGCTGTGTCAATTTATGGAACATTTACGAGGGTCGAACACAATAAAATTGCTTTGTTTTTTATGGAAACTCCAGGTTTCCAGGTTTTACAAATACAATAGGAAGGATCGTAATGGATAAAACGACAAATTGCATTTGCAAAGTTTGGTTCTCCGACGTGTGATATTAGTTTTAAATTTTATTTATTATTATTATTATTATTATTTTTTGCTAATCTTCAATGTTGAGCATTTTAACAAACAAGAAAATATCATAGACAGATATTTTTAAGGACCTTCACAGATGCCCATTTAGTAAAATTTAAGAAAAATCTTTCCTAGACATCTCCAAATTTAAAACAAACGGAACTCAATGGAACTCTTGAAATCCAAATTACTTTGTTCATAAAAATCTAGCATTTCAAATTTAGTATAAAAATTGTGACCTAGATCTAATCTAGGACGAAATCTCTTTAAATGCATATATATTCTTGTTCATCATAAAAATCTGAATTGAACTATATGTGTTTGACCACATTTCTTTAATTTTTTATCTTGAGATTGGAATTTTTAATCAATTCTGGGCATTTTTCAGATTATCAGATGCATGACGCCACACGAATTGTTTGGGTTATTATTGAAAAATGTTCAAAAAAAAAACAAACAAAAACAAAACGGCCGTATTGCATTATGCGTATAATACGATTGCCCATATAATAACTGAATCCAGCTTCGGAACAACAAATATTTTTAGTACCTTTACAGTATTAATACTAGTGCATTCATTCATTATAACTAAAGAGTGTCCCAACAAGAACGCAAGATTTAAATTTGAAATAAAACACAGATATGTAAAAAAAAAATCGTGAAACTTTATTATATCGTAAAGTAGACAGAATGAGGTTATGTATGGAACAACAAATCGGGCAGATGGCCGCCGCGGCTTTGCTAGCACACACGCGATCTTTTAATGAAATTTTCAATGACCGTTTTGCATAAATGCTGTAGTATTTCATTAATGCAGCGTCCAATTTCCTCTTTTAAGACTTGAGTCGTCGGCGACTTATTCGCGTAAACAATCTACTTCAAAAAACCCCAAAGAAAAAAGTCTAATGGTGTTAAATCGTACGATCTAGGCGGCCAATTCTGGTCTCCAAAACGCGAAGTAACACGACCAGGAAATGACTGATGCAGCAATTGAATTGTTTCTCTGATTCTGCCCTCTGCCCTCCAGATTCATGTCTTTAATTCTAGGCACGAAAAAACTGGTTATCATTTCACGATACCGAACACCATTGACTGTTTGCGCTTGACATGCCTCATTTTCATAAAAAAAAAGGTCGAATGATTCCTCCAGCCTAAAATCCACACCACACAATGGCACGTTGAGGATGCATTTGCTTCTCGTGAATCACTCGAGGATTTTCCTCACCCCAAATGCGACAATTCTGCCTGTTGACGAAGCCATCAAGATGGAAATGGGTCTCGTCACTGAAGATGATTTTATCGGCGAAATCAGCATTTTCATGTTGTCTCTCCAATACCCTATTAACGAACTCCCTTTGCTGCCCATGGTCAGCTGGCTTCAGTTCCTGAGTCAATTGAACTTCGTATGCATGAAGATGCAAATCTTACGTCAAAATTCGCTGCATAGTGGATTTGGAGACACCAATTTGCTGAGCTCGGTGTCGAATTGACAATTTGCTTTGGCAAATTTATCCATTAATCTCTTTACAGTTGACTCTTTCGCAGCATTATTGTGACCTCAAATTGATCGCAATTTGCGAACTGTAGCCGTAAAACTTTCACCATTTTGGTAAAACAATTTCACAATGAGAATGCGTTGTTCATTCGTGTAGTGCTCCATTTTACTAACCTCGTACCTTTTACTAGCAAACAATAACAATTGTTCAAATGTCAAACAATGACACTTCGAATGGCGCCAAATTTAAATCTTGCGTTCTTGTTGGGACACCCTTTATATATGTATATGATTGTATTTAACTACTTGCAAGTGCTGATTACATTTTTTAAATGTCTCCTTAGATGGATTCGTAGTTATTGAAAACGCTACAAACACGAATTTTCACTGGAAAAACTGGCAAGGTCGATATATAAAGTGTGA
>JAHXMU010026457.1:1649156-1662811 GCA_019455685.1 Philornis downsi
GCTCGCTTGGCGTGTATTGTTCCATGGTAAAAATCTGCTTGGACTGATGCTTCAAACGCGGTATGTCATTAAGCGATCTGACATCTCTGTCAAAAGTTATGGCGTTGCCAGATGGGTCCGTCGAATATGGGCAACCATGTATATGTGTTCAAAGAATAAATTAGAAATTATTTTTTTATTATTTTTTTATATTGGTACACTCGTCTCGAAGATATGTTGACGGTTTTATCCATATAGCATGTTTAGTTTGTGAGAGGCATAAATAAGAGACATAATAAGATAATAAGCGATTTTCTGCTATCGAAAAAAAGGATCGAAGTCGCATCAAATTTTGTGTAAAAAATGGAATTAAGTGCTCAAAAACACTTGAAATGTTGACAGTGGCATACGGTGAGAGTACTCGGAGGTAAAAAAATATTTACAAGTGGTACAAGCTTATCACAAAAGGTTGAGAACATGTGAATGACGATGCTCGCTCTAGCCGCCCCAGCACATCAACAACCCATAAAAATGTAGAGAAAGTGAAGAAAATTGTTATGGAGAATCATCGAATCACAATTAGCAATCCAAAATTGCTGAATTTTGACCAAAAACAACGTCGCATGAGCATCGCTCAGGAATTGTTGAATGACGTCAACGATGATCCAGATTTGCTTAAAAGAGTTACAACTGGTGACGAACTGTGGGTATATGGTTATGACTTCGAAACCAAAGCTCAATCGTCCCAATGGAAGAGTCCAGGAGTCCAAGATCAAAAAAAGCACACCAAGTTCGATCAACTGTCAAGGGTTTGTTCACTGTTTTCCTCGATTGCCATGGCGTAGAGCATCCGGAGTTCTTACCAGAAGGTCGTACGGTAAATGAGGAGTATTACCTTGAAGTTAAGCGCTGTTTGCGTGAAGCAATACGAAAAAAACGCCCGGATTTGTGGAAAAAATGCATGGCTTTTGCACCATGATAATGCACCTGCTCACTCATCTTTGCTTGTGAGAGATTATTTGGCCAAAAACAACAGCGTTATTATGCCTCAGCCACAGCATTCACAAGATTTGACCCCCTGCGCCTTTTTTCTGTTCTCAAGATTGAAGAGACCCATAAAAGGACGGTGTTTTGCGACGATTGAGACCATAAAAACCGAATCGCTGAGAGAGCTCAAGGACATACCAAAAAATGCATATCAGAATTGCTTCGAGAATTAGGAAAAACGCTGGCACAAGTGTATTATATCTGAGGGGGATTACTTAGAAGGAGATAAATTAGAAATTGATGAATAAATAAATATTTTTTGAGAAAAATGAAAATTCACCATATATTTTGAACACGCCTCATAAAATATTATTCTTCTTGCAGCAATTGTTATTGAAAGTGCAATAAGTTGCCACTGAATGACAAAAACTCAGGATTAATTTGCAGAGTTTGTACTCGTACGCATAGGCTATCACTATTGGGGAGCAGGAAGCTTTACGTATTGAATGAGTTGATTTGTCGTTCTAGCTAATATTGCTCCTTCCTTATACGAGTATGCAACCAAGCGACTATCTGAGTCTATGTTAGTGTTATGGATCACATGCCCGTCGAGTGCCTACTGTAGTCAATATACAAAGCCAACGTATTCTATTATATATGTATATAAAATTCGACATTGTGAAAAATCTAAGCTAATCCAATATTGTTTTCTTGTCTCTTTTCAGGTAAGTGTAACGTTTCCAGCAGTTTTTTTCTACATGGTAATTCTACGTGCCATATTATACTTAAGGTAAGCTTTCAGAGGAAGACTACACACATTTGTAAATTAACTGAGTGTCCTGAATTTTTGCTTACAACAAGTTAAGCTGAAAGACAATGACAAAATCATATCGATTGAGCATAAATTCTGTCCATTGATATGAATTAAATCTTACCTGTTAAGGAAACTGTAGTATCTTTGCTTGTTGAAGCAAATAACTTGCCAAAACATTTATTTTGCCGAAACAGTTATATGGCTGTGAAATATTTGCCAGTTGCGACACCGTTAGATAGTTATAGTGGGGTTTCCCCTCTTTCAAAATCTTTATATGGCGTTAGCTTAGATGGTCTGCTGAAGATAAGAATATTAACTCCTCTACAAAAAATGTATATATGGCGTGGAACCAAATTATTTATATTGTATACTTCAGTTCGCTACATCTGAGAATGGCTATGCCTTGGTGTACACACGACGCTGCTTACAAATATCTGATTGGCAATTGCAAATATTTTCTGAACGTGTCTATGGAACCCTGTGCCATTTAGTATTCGATTAATTATTTTGGAAATGTCGGGATATCCATTTTTCGGTTTCAAAAGTAAAGTTAAAAAAAATCACATAAAGCTATGATTTCGATTAAACTTACATATATATTTCATTATAATGCTTGATCCTTGCTATTGTGTACGACATACAATGTCGTTTAAATAACCGCTTCTGGATTGGTTTGTACATTTCGGGCGGCGTCTCAACGATAACTTGGCGAATGCTGGCTTTAAAATGCTCCAACGTTCGGGGATCGTCCGCGTAAACACGGCCTTTGACGTAGCTTCACAAAAATAGTCAAACGGCGCTAAATCGCATGATCTTGGTGGTCAATTGACATCGCTAAAACGTAAAATTACGCTTTCTGGAAACGGGGGAAATGTGCCCACGTTTGAATCGCTACTTTTGTAGAAGTTTTAACTATTTTTACGCGTTTGTTTTCTCATGAAAGAAACAGGCACTTAGTTTAAGATATTCCAAAAATATGTTGTGGCTATTATATTATTTGTAGCTGTTACTTTATTCTGTACGTAATAGTAACCTACTAAAGTGATATTTAATTTTGTATCATTGGATAATATTTTAAAATAATTTATACTTTATTCAATAACACAAAAATTATACCCATGCAAATTTCCAGCAGTTGCAACTGAAACTGAAACTTTGCTCTATATTTATTAGTGTATTTTAACAGTTGTATTATGTCTTAATACCGCTTTGCTCAAATTTTGTAATCTGAGCCACCGCCATTAAAATTAGAACAACCATTCAAGTAACCAGAATTTCTATAATTTCATATTTCATATTTCCATAATTTCTCAACGTATGCGAGAGTACTCTGAGTCAAAAAAATGTTTACAAGTGGTAAAAGCTTTTCACAGAAGGTCAAGAAGATGTGAATGACGACGCTCGCTCTGGACGCTCCAGCACATCAACAAAAAATGAAAATGTTTAGAAAGTGAAGAAAATTGTTATGGAGAATCGTCGAATCACAATTAGAGAAGTTGCTGTACCACACGTTGGTGCTACCTGTCTTGTTATGTGGCGCAGTATTGTACTGCCAGTTTTCGAGAGGAAATTGCTCCG
Source organism: Philornis downsi (assembly GCA_019455685.1). Lineage (NCBI taxonomy): Eukaryota > Metazoa > Arthropoda > Insecta > Diptera > Muscidae > Philornis > Philornis downsi. The sequence goes on from JAHXMU010026457.1 coordinate 1,652,515, forward strand.
GAAAATATATGGACCCATCGTCATTAACGGCGAGTATTAACGTCGCATGATCAATGAACTGTATGAGCTATATGCCGACATCGACGTGGTCAAACGCATTAATATACAGCGATTGCCTTGGCTGGGTCATGTTGTGCGAATGGACCCAAATGCTCCGGCACGGAAAGTTTTCGACAATGAATTCGATGGACGACGCTGAAAAAGTTAATCAAAACTCCGTTGGAAGGACCTGGCTTTTGAAATACTATCGAAACTTGGTGTGATGAATTGGAGTTGAAGCGCAGAAGATCAAAGCGCTTGAAATTATTTTCGACGGGCGACGTATAACAGATAAGGATATTTATTCCGGTCGCCACCTAAGAAGAAGAATAATAATAATAACGAATAAATTTGATGTTGTCCTAATTTCACTTAAGTCGTTTTGCTTGTGGCAGGAAAACAATTTCGGCTATTTCACATCGATGATGCATTTGTTGTTTTTGAAATGTCTTAGCTCGGCTGATTACATCATATGTTATACTGTTACATAGCTTATATTCCAAGCTTCAATTTGTAATTATTAACAAAATATTCTCAATGGTGGGCTTATTAGAAAATCTCATTGTAAATATGGGGGCACAAAACGAAAATTTTCCTCTCTTTTTCTTCTTTTTTTTTGGGAAAAAACAAAAAAATCCACAGAAATACACCGGATTATTTGTGAGGTATAAAGATAGAATGACTTAAATGAATGTATATGCTAAAATTGGTTCACAAAATTCCGTTCTGGAAATTTCACGCTTAAAGATGATCGCTACCGAAGCGATCGGGCAAATGAAGTTTATGAGTACTATATCAAAATCGTTATCAAGTCGGAACAATACGTTTCTGTTCGAGAAGTTGCGCTGAACTTGTGAAAAAACTCAATATTTGGGTTTCGCATGGCTTAATGGAAAACCACTTAACAAAGGGGGGAAAAACACTTATGATTTATTGCCTAAATGTAATCAAAATGATTGTGTTTTTCAGACGCATTGTCACTGGGGATGGATGGATTCTTTACAAGAATTAGAGCCTTCAAATTTCATCAAATGTTGAAGTGCTCCAAAAAAGTTATGCGTCAAGTTTGTGGAATTTTAAGTCAGTGGTTTGGCTTGAACTCCTTCTAAGGACTCAAAGCATTGAAAGAGAAAAAGCTCGAGTTAATAAATCACAAAGTCGTGATTTTCTACCACGGCAACGCTAGGCCTCAAAGATGTTTGCAGATTTCACACAAAATTTTGAATATTGTATAGGAGTGGCTACTTTGTATCCACCTTTCCGCTTCGGATTTTTATTTATTTCGGCGTTTGTAGTATTTTTTGAGTGTAAAATATTCCAATAGAGAGGACCTAATAGCAGAGTTGTTCAATTTTTTTTTGCTTCCTGTTTGGGTCAAAAAAGTTACCTGGACTATGGCAGAAGGTAGTTGAACAAAGTGACATTTACATTGTAGATGAAAATTAATTACTTGAATTTTAAATCTAGTTTGGTTAAAAACCCGAATTCACTCTCATCACGTTTCAATTCGAAAATAAGTTTGCCTAAGAGCGGGAACATAAGTAAATTGATGAACAAAGGGTATTTTGCATCTGATGGATGAATTAAGCTGCTTCGGCTATGTCATAAATAGACGACAACAATATCGTTATATCGAAGTGACTGCCGTCCAAATATTGGCTGAAAATATATTGGGTTGAACCTACGATCATTCGAACGTGTACCAACCACGGTCGTTTACGACAACAATGCCTGATCAAAATGTTTGTCAGATATATCGAAGTAACTGTCCTCCAAATATTGGCAGGTGTCTGTATGCGGAGTTAAACCTACGATCATTCGAACGATAGTTGCGTGTACCAACCACGATCGGTCACGACAACAATGGCTAGAGATTAAACGAAGAATCTTTTTGCAAACATGTACTACTTTGAGCTGAGCCAGAGATTTAGCAGAGATTTTTGCATACAAACTGGTGTTGGTACTGACAAATGATGTGTGTTAGGGACAGTGCTTTCTACGAATGAAAAGAGCAACTACAATAAAATATTTCTAGTGGAATTTGGAATATAATCATGGCTGAATGCGCCCTCAGCAAGGGCGGTCACATAACATTTTTGAGAAAATTGAATTCAGTCTAATATATGGCCTAATCTCCTTTAACGAAGAATTTAAGCGTTAAGATACTTTTAAAACTCTCATATTACAAAATTTCTATCATACTTTGTTATAACGAATCTGACAAAAAAAAAAAAAAAAAATAGAGGTATGAAATGTTTGGGAATCTTTGTAAGGTTACTAATTCATAAGGGGTGTGAACGAATAATTGCCTACTATTGAAATTTTCATTATTTTTATATTTAACTGTCTGTCTTTTTGACAGACAGTGGGCGACATGTGTTTACCTTTTTGAGCCAAAGCGTTTCTAATGACACGGAAATTAGATTCGTCCGCTATATTTTTACTCTCAATTAGTCGCATGAGCTAAATAATCCTGTCATAAAAAGGACTCTAGAGTGGTGAACGAACACTTAATGCCATGGAAACATATCCATACAACAAATACGTGCACACACGTATGTGAATGTTAATTATGCAAATGTCCAAAGCCTGCGGTCGGGAAAATATGAAAACCACATATGATCTCTGGTGACATTTGAAACATTTCAGAAAATTCCTCTGCAAATGAACTTTCAAATTATGCTCAAGCAATCGCATTCCATTGTATTAAATAATGTGGTGCCATATTGTGAGCATATAGAAATATTTCAAAGTTTTGGCTTTACGAACACTGGTTTATGTTGAGTTTGTTGTGCACATAAGAAATTGAATGCGGGTGGTTGTGGTAAACTTGATTCAAATATTGCTATGCAGAATTAAACTAACGGAACCAACGGCTTGATTGGAATCTTTTATTATCTACAATAATTGAGTTAGTAACGCAGCAAATTCTGTAAAATTTTTAATACTCGTACAGTACTTGAAAATATCTTAAAAATGTTATTGAAGATGATAGTGATTTTCTATAATCTACAAGAACTGAAGTAATAAGAATTCGGTAAGATATATTTTAAGAATTCAAATAAATTTGTGTACCTGGGATGTAGCAATGAGATTTAATCGATTGTGATAGAAAATGTTTAAAGTCTGCCTTAGTGAAATAGATAGGAGTACATTCAGATAAAATGCAAGAATTCAGTAAAATATGCTTTCAATGAAAAAGTTTGCATTAAATTTTAGGCTTTAGTTGACATAGCAGGAATGATCCGACTTAGGCTAAATATGCACCGTTTTATTCGATAACTTGTTGCTATTTTGAAGGTAATTCCATCCTGTATTTCACATAGAAACTCCCGTCCCTATTGACAAAAAAACGGGTACAGTCAGTTTTTCACAAGTTGCTTTTGAGACAAGTTTTTCACTAACAAAACCATTCGTATTAAATGGAACAGTTGGTAATCACCTGGTGCCTGGTTCGGACTATAAGGTTTATGCATAAGAACCTCCCAACCATTTTCCCGGGGTTTCTGATTAGTCACTATCGGTGCATGTGGCTTTTCGTTGTCCTGATGGACCACAATTTCTCTCCTTTTGCTCAAAGATGGCCGCTTCTGGGTAATTGCTTGTTAAGACGTTCCAATTGTTTCCAATAGTTCACGCCTGAATTAAGAGCTTGGCAGTAGGGAAGCAGCACAGAGTAGATAATTCCTTGCAAATCCCACCAAACACACGACAAAATCTTTCTGACCATAAATCCTGGCTTGGTCATCGTTTGCGCCGACTCAAAATAATTCGACCATGAACGTTTTCGTTTGTTGTTGTCGTAAGTGAACCATTTCTTTTCAATCAATTACCATCGGCTACAGAAATGGGTCTATTTTTTTCGATTCAACAGCGATTCGCAGATGGGAATTATTTGGTTCATCAGGTTTTTGCTTAATCCGTGTGGTCGACCAGTTGAGGTGTCCACGCCAGACACAGTTAAGTAAATCCACAAAATTGTATTGGATGATCGTCGACTGAAGCTGGGTGAGCTAGCTGAAATGGGCTAGCTGAATAGGCATTTCAAAAAGTGGTATGCATCGTATATTGACCGATGATTTGAAGATGAGAAAGCTGTACGCAAGATGGGTATTGCGATTGCTTTCAATAGACCAAACCCAGCGTCGTGAAGATATTTCAGTAGAGTGTTTGAGATTCGATATATCCCCATAATTCAAGTTGAAAATTAGTCTTACTTTTTATACATATTAGGACGCTATTAAAATATCATGCATCTTTTAGCCATACAGCATTACACCATTATATGGTTGCATTATGTTGTTTTACAATATGTGCAAAATTTTAAAATAAATCCGCTGCTTCTGATACCTATCACATAAGTGACCAATTTAACCCACATATTTTTAGGTTCATATTTATTATACAGTTAAATTGAGTCTGTTTTTGTGCACATTAAGCGTTTGCTAAGAATGAAAACAGACCGCATCGTCACGCCCCATCTGGTATCTTCCACACGGTCTGTCGAAATTTTACTTTTCCTCCTGTAATTTCTAATTCGTAGACAGCTGTAATTTAAATTATTCTCGTCTTAAGGTTATTCTAAAGCTACTCAGATGTAGATTAATGGAAATAATAAAATGTATTCTGAACACTTTCATAATGCAGCAAGATTTGAATTCTATCCATATTCTTAAACTTATATTCAAAATGTGCATTAGTTTTGCAACAAGTTTGAAGCAGATTTATAACTTTTGTTTTTCTGGTGTAATTATAACTTTTGTTTGCAATTATTTTCAATTCATAGTAATATAAAACTTTTGTACTTTGAGGTTTTTGGTACATGTATTCTAAAGTTCAGCTGCATGTTTATGGTTTAAACATCTACTGTCCTTTATGGCTAATTTCGATTAAAAACTCTTTGATACCATGAAGCCAATGTATTAAATGAATGCCTTTAGGGTTAATATACGTAGTATTTGTTGGCTTCATATGGAAAGGCGAGGGGAGGAGAGAGTTTACAATAGTTTCTAAAATTGCATCCTCATTTGACTTAATGCATTGAAATGAAAAAATTCCTTAAATGTTTAATATGGATAGAAAATATGCTTCTTGTTGCCATAAAATTATTATTATGCAGAACTACATGCAGTTAGTTAGACAGGTACATTTATATTTGGTCTCTCATGACAATGACAACCGGCTTGCGGCAAAACTTTTAGGAATCGTATGATCAGAAACCAAAGCACGTTACGGAAATGACTTCTCAAAATATTCGTATGTCTTCTGAAGATTCTTACTGGTTTTGGTTTTTGCGAACTACATACGCAAATTTCACTAATTTTAGCTATCGTCGAATCTATGGAATTTCATAAGTTAATCTGTTTTATTTGATTTAGCAATTGCTCAGGAAAACAAATTGAAAGTACTTCAAAATACATACATTTTCACTAGTGACAATGTCGGTTTTTTATTTCCGGCAAAAGTATTTCAAAATTGCTTCCAATAACGCAATACAAATTGCTATTTTTTGAAAAAAAAAATGTTTATTTGATGTTATGTTTAAAATGTTTTGCTCCCAATGAGGAGTATCGTCTCTTGGAAAGTTAATATGGGTGATTTTTTAATCGTAGTTTTTTTTTTTAAATCGAATAAAGCACTCAAATTTGCATCATATATTACAATTTTTTATTGGAATCGCAAAGTTGGTCATTTAATTTTTGCCATTTAATTTTTAAAGATAATTTCATGTAAATGTTGTCCGTGCCTGCGTCTCAAAATGTCCATTCGGAACATCCAATTTTTCGTCATTTTTTGGAGCCTGGATTCCACAAATAACGCGTGTTATGTTATCCTTTAAGGATTCAATAGTGTTCGGCTTGTCCACATAGACTAACGACTTTACATAACCCCACAAGAAATAATCAAGAGGCGTTTAATCGCAAGATCTTGGGGCCCAACTCACAGGGCCAAATCGAGATGCTCACCAAACTCATCCCTCAACATATCCATTGTTTTAGGGCAGTGTGGCATGTTGTATCGTCCAGATGAAACCACATGTCAACCAAGTTCAACTCAGCTAATTGGAGCAAAAACAAATCGCGTATCATGACTCGATATCGTTCGCCGTTGACGGTAACGTTTCTTCCACGGTCGTCTTTGAAGAAAAATGGATCGATGATGCCACCAGCCCTTAAACCACACCAGACTATCGTTTTTTCGAGATGCATCGGTAATTCATGTATGACAGGTGGCTGTTCATCACTCCAGATGCGACAGTTTTACTTGTTTATCCGTTTAGCAAGAAATGGGCCTCATCGATAAAACAGCGGATTTTCATTGAGTTTTTGTAAGGCCCATTCACCAAAAATTAGACGTTGTGGTAGGTCACTCGTTATTCCATGATGAAATGGCAGAGTATACTGTACACTTTTTACTTTGACAGGTGACGTTCGGACGCCATTACCAACCAGTGCTGCCAACCTGAAAAACTTAAATCTTAAAAAATCACCCTGTAGTAGTGCACAGATTTAATGATATGAAATTGCAATAATTAATTAAATACCACTTAATTAAAAAGTAAAAAAAAAATTAAATATTGACACTTAATATGTATATGTATATGTATATATACAGTTTCTCTAAATTTAGTATATGAGAATAAAATGTGTTACATTATTCAATTCACTTTTAAAATTTTACTGAATGGTAAAAACTCACCCCTGGCGAGTTTAAGGATATTTTTCATAGGCAAAATATTGACGATAGGATTATCAAATGTTTAATTTACAGAAAGCACCATTAAGTTTTTTTCATTTCATATAATTGTGCAGCAATCTTTGTACAAATTATAACTTGTACGGCTTTTAAGCTCACTCAAATTGTTGATGGACTTTGTCTTTTGTATTCATCGCGAGTTCATCGTATTGTCCCATCTGCAGCACATGATGATGGTACGACCTCTTTATACGTTCTCGTCCTTTTCTCATCCGCCTCGGGATCATCATCATCTTCACCATCACCATTAAGTTGTTAATAAATGGGTCATTCATGTTAATAAGATTTGAAATCATGCTGCGTTCTACACCATTTGTTCAGAGGATACCATTGTTTCCATTTATTATATCAAGCCAGCCAGTCAGCCAGTCATGTACTCGTATATGTGCATGAATGTGTGTAATTGTCACATGAACATGTCCGTACTCGGTATTACATACATATATTTATATACCATGCTGCTTCCGCTGTCTGTGCTAAAACGGAAATGAGTTTATACTCCGCTTCATTGTTCAAAAACAAAATGAGTGTTTTCCGATGATTACGATGTGGCCTTTTTTGAATTTCAATGCTGGTTGGTTACCTAGTTTGTGTGTAGTTCTCTCGTCTATTAGAATAGATAATTTGAATGCGAGAGCAGTTAGGAGTTCCTGAGTACTCTCAGTTTTTTTGTATGGCCTTTGATGTGGTATAACCAGATAAGGTGGTATGTCCTTTTTTTTAAATATTATATTTTAATTGACTGCTGTGCTTTACGAACAGTCACGGTGTGTGCGCATACGAGTATGTGGATTGTATGCACTGGGTCAACAAGAACAGTCCTTGAAATTTGCATGATCCTAAAATAGCTTCTATATTTGTACAACAATTATTCTATATCTGACGATAATGCAAAACATAGGCAGAAAAATATCGCTGTGTCCAAAAAATATGGTCAGATTTTATTTTTCCAAATAAATCTTAATTAATTTGTTCAGATCTATTTCATGGCCTTTAAAGTATTCCCATCTTACTCAATACATTTGTGCCAACGTTTTTTTTTCCTATCCTCCTTCTGGTGTGACCTTGAGAGCACGCGGCGATTCACCTTAATCTCAATCAATCGGCGAGCTAGCGTTTCTTTTTTTTTAAGTTTAGAAAATAGGCAAACGTCATACAGTCCTAAACGACGAATAGGATGGTTGTGAAGGGATATTGCTTTTTGCCGAAAAACTCCTACGCAGAGTCAATGCTGTGTGAATTGAAGCACTATCGTAGTTCAAAAACCAAGAATGGTTTGCCTGTAAATCTGGCCTCTTTTGCAGAATATCTTCACCCAAACAACGCATAATACTCAGATAATATTCCTAGTTGACGGTCTGGCTTGGCGGATGGAACTTACAATGCATGCCTTTAATTTTTGAGTGACTTTGGCGCGATCTTGCTTCACTCTTGTCTAGATTTGTACTGATTAGTCGATTATTTCCGTATCATGAGCATTGTTCCATGTTTTATCTTCCGCAGTAATGTATTTTATAACGCGATGGAAACTATAAATCGAAGGGCTAGAATATATCCAAAAAAATTGTCTGATTCGTTAGAAATGCTACTAAGACGGTCTCAAAACCTGCCAAAATTAGTTAAAAAAAATATTTTGGTAAAAAGTGAAAGCCTTACAACCTTTCAATTCGCCACGTTGTTTAGTACTTTTATTTGAGCCACCAAAAGTAAACGGTCCCACTGAATTTGTAAACAAGGAAAGAATTGATCGCCGTTATGTAATTCAATATTTCCATTTGAAAAGTCGCAGTCCAACCATTATTAAAGCCGATCTAGATTCTACTCTGGGTAAGTCTGCTCCTTCATTTACTACTGTAAAATATCGGGTAGCAGAGTTTAGACGAGGCCGTGCGAGCTCTCAAGACGAACACGCCAGACACGGTTAAAAAAATCCACAAAATGGTATTGAATGATCGTCAGCTGAAGGTGTGTGAGCTAGCTGATATGATTGGCATTTCAAAAAGTGCTATATATCATATATTGACCGAAGATTTGAAGCTGTGTGGAAGATGGGTGCCGCGCTTGCTTTCAATAGAGCAAAAACATTGTCGTGAAGATGTTGCAGCAGAGTATTTGGCGATGTTTCACCGCAATAAAGCCGAATTTGCGCGTCGATTTATAATCATGGATGAGACATGGGCCCACCACTTCACACCTGAGACAAAGGAACAGTCAAAGCAGTGGACTGGAGTAGGAGAATCGTGTCCAAAGAAGGGGAAGACGGTTCTACTTGCGTCTGATTTTTTTTTGGGATGCGCAAGTGATTATTTTTATTGATTATTTGCAGAAAGGAAAAACCATGCTAATTTGTTGCAGCGTTTAGGCGATGAAATCGTGGACAAAAGGCGGCATTTGGCGTAAAAAAAGGTGTTGCTTCATCAGAACAATCCTCTAGTTTACACGTCCAAAATTAATGAATTCAAGTTCGAAATGCTCCATGACGCATCTTATTTGCCATATTCAGCTCCCTCGGACTATTTTCTATTTCCAAACTTGTAAAAATGGCTTGGTGGTAAAAGATTAACCGACAATTTTAAGGAGTTAGACAGTTCTTGCTATAAACAGTGTATAGAAGCATTGAACATTGAGCTAAAAGGATATTATGTTGAAAAGTTAAGAATGTTTTCCCTAACTTTTTTGTGCCTTCTTACGTAGGTTGGTTAATTTTGGCACCGCCATCGTACTGGTACAGATTTACGACTTGGAGAAACCCCATAAGAAAACGTCTAACATGGCCAAATAGCATGATCTCGGTGGTTCGGAGTCCGCTTTCAACTGCTCTAGAACTCAGTTAGTGGACACATTACGGTTTAGCTGGATTACGCTGTAGATACCAGTCCCGAATGAAATTTCGCAAGTTGATAAGATAAGATGAGGCCGTTTTCTTGTTCGCGGAGCACAGTTCACTGCCTCAGATTCTCCTTCGTCTAATCTTAAGTATCGTCTTTTCCACATGTTGCTCGACGTTGCAACTTGCCATGGTGATTTGTTTTTGTTTATAATGGTTTGGCAGTTTGATAGTTTGATTTGCCATAGAAGCGATGTACGAAGACTACTTTTTTGATAATATAAATTTTTACAAAAGTTTGGAATTTATTGTCTTTATTTAATTTACTAAGAACAAAGTAAATAAATTTAGGGCGACTTTAAAGCTCTCCAGTATTAACTTTATTTTTTTATTTTTTATTGAATTTATTGCATAAATTTGTAAGCCTTTGAAGGCGCTTCATATAGCTTATCGTGTAGTTTATTAGGCTTAGATTCCCTTACAGAAATTGGTTTTCTGCAAACATTTAAAACATTTCTTATGCTATAGATTAACCATTACAAATACAGGGTTGCCCATATTCGACGGACCCATGGTTTTTTAAAAAAAATCAAAGAAAAAAATAAAAATTTGGCTGTTGGCAATCTTGTTCATTTAATTTGTTCTAAGTAGATTTGTTTACATCAATTTTTGAAT
>JAHXMU010026457.1:1663211-1679374 GCA_019455685.1 Philornis downsi
CGTTGCCAGATGGGTCCGTCGAATATGGGCAACCCTGTATATATTTGTATATATAAATGTATTACCTTAATACGAATTGAGGTCGGTCAAAACAGGTATGTAGTGCTAGATTATATAACAAAATCTTACACCCTCAATGAATTCAAGACCGAATACTTGCCTCTGCTTGCCGTGTGTAGCTGATATGACTGTTTTCTCTTTGAGAACAGTTAAGTTTTGCCCATCGCTCTTCATGATTGGTGCTAAATCCATTATAAACTTTTTGTCAGGGTCATATACGAACCAAAGAAACCCAAATCCCAATCCGAACATTCCACGTTTCAGCTTTAATTATTAACTCTTGTGAAAGTATTGAAATATAAAATCACCTAACGCCGAAACGTCTGCAATAAAGCACTACTTTACAAATTACCCATTTATTTTCTGTACAATCGGGAATCTAAATAAATACTAATACTGTATTAAATGAAACACTACATCACTTTTAATCCTCATTGGAAATTTGAGCTTCAATTTTTGATCTTCTAAATTGTCGTTACACACACCTCGGTGCAATTTGCACACGGCTATGAACACGATTCTGTGAATATAATTTAGCATATAATTAGTATTCGGATTTTCTATAAAATATAAATTAATCCCTAGTGGTGTCACTTGAATGTTTATGGGTAAATCCATATCTGAATGTGTGGATTTTCATACACTTGTGAAATTTGTAGTTACGATGTTTGCTTTCACATTTGATTTTCAATGCCATCGTTATTAATGGAATTCAGCCATAGGCTAAATTCTATGCCTGTGTATCAAATTGCAAAATGTTTATGCGAAAAAGTTCGTGAATGTAGAGAAAGAAAAATTTTTTTTTGCCGAAAATTGAATTTTGCATTTTTGAGTATGAAAATCCTGTATTCTACGAAAAGTACGATTTCAAACTGAAAGAGCAATCTGTATATTTATTATACCAGTATTCCATAAAGTTTGGTATAAATTGCTCGAAATTTCATTAAAACATATATTAGTTTGTCCTTAAAGAACAATTTATTTATTAATATGAGATGAGAATGGGAATGCAAGTAAAATACTGTATTCTACAAGTAGCACGATTTCAAAGTGAAAGAGCAATCTGTATATTTATTATACTAGCACTCCATAAAGTTGGGTATAAATTGCTCGAAATTTTATTACAACATACATTAGTTTGTCCTTAAAGAACAATTTATTTATTTGTATGAGCCAGAAGCGCAAATCAAAATTTTCCAGAGTAAGCTGTGATTGAGATGAAGTGTCTTCCAAAACTTAATGTTTGTTTGAAATGATGTTGTTATTTTAAAAGGATTTGCACAAGTGAACTTTTATGTTTTATAAAACATCATGTTTAATACAAAGTGAACAGTTTTAGCACTGTTCCGATTACCGCAGGGACTAAACATAGCGCAGTTTGGGAGCGCTTGAATAAGACTAGATTCATAAAATAATTCCGATATATGGAATGCAGAAAAACTTCATGGATAGAATTTCCATCTGCATGTCTATGTGTTCCTTATTAGAACATCCAGTGAAATAGGTCATGATCGAATCGCTGTGTGCCGACGCAAACGGGGGTGAAACCAAGACTGACGGACAAGAATTTTTGTTGTGTGTGTGGATTGGCATCATCTGGTATAAGTGGCTTCTCCACGCCCATATCCTTAATTTGGATCTGTACTAGCAACAGCTGGACCGTTTGAAGGAAATAATCTTCCAGAAATTATTGTTTCCGGAAATGGCACCAAATGTTCACTACCAGTTTCTGTCTATGGCGAATAATTTTAATGGTGAAAGAAAGATTTTATTTTTGGCCAAAAGTTATTGAACAAACCAGTGCATATGTGATGTAAGTCAGATTATTTGTGCTATATTAAACAAAGGCTTCAATGTTATACAAAAATAATGGGTCATTCTCATTAATCCGAAAATTTTATTTATTCATAATAGTTTATTGAATTATTAAAGAATGAAAAATTTTAATTAATAATATTAAACCTTCAATAAATGTTTATGAATACGACCCAAAGCATATACATATACATTGTGCCCAATAATTTCGGGAATTGGTCATTTAAATAGTTTGCTGAAAGAAACTGATAAAACTCTGTTTTCGCTAAATCCACACAGCTGTCATCTATACTGAAGTCGAGTTTGTGCGACCTGCCATTTAGTTTTCTTGTCAGGACAAAATAAATAAAAGTATCGCACGCAGAATTTGTCTCAAATTTCGTGTTGCAAATAGAATTTCGTATATCGAATAGCTGAAAATATTACATGAGGATTACGGTGACTTTATCAAAAAACGCGGTAATATGATTAGTGCACTTCATCAAAAGTTTTGGAGGATTTGCCTCGCTCTGATTGGTCATCAACCTCTTCAGTTGAAGTTAATATCGATAAAGTGAAGGAATTTCTTTTTCTTCTTGGGCGGTGGCGACTAGAATAAACATTCTTATCTATTATACGTCGAGCTTAGAAAATAATTCCAAGCGCATTGGTTGTTTGTACTTCTTCAAAGTTCACACACGTTCACGTCTCAAACGAGCAGGCTCTTTGTTCATTAAAACAAATAACTTTGATTTGTCCTCGTTTACTGACAGACGCATTTTTTTACTAACTGTCAATGCTTGAGAAGGCTGCAGTAACATCTCGCGGTTTTCTGCCAATAATGTTTATATCGTGTGCATACGCGAGTAATGTATGTTTTTTTTAAGATGGTGCCGGTCGTGTTAACTGCAGCTTTCCTCGTAATCATTTCCAACAGTATGTTTAAGAAAAACTACGTCAAAGTTGATCGAAAGTCATGATTATGTTAAATGTTTTCTTTAATTATTGTAGCTAAGGGCTCTTAGAATTGTAGCCGGAAGGTATGCAAAATACTTGCCAGAACGTCAGAGGGCAAATATTGAATATTTTGTGGGCTTTATTCGGCCTTTTGAGAGAACAAACTTGTCGAAAGAGAATAACGATTGACGCACAAACAGATCACATTTTTTGTCCTACATCTGATAATGTGGGTTTACCAAACTGACCCCCATCTTTCCTGTATGTTAAACCAAGGAAAATAATTCCCAATCACAAGGGCGGTCCCGAAACTATCCGACCTTACGTATAGGTGATGCCAGTATTTTAAATAAAAAAAATTATTTTGGTGAAAAGTGGCAGGTTCATAAAACATATGTTTTAAGTTTCAAGACGTCACGTTGTTTAGTATTTTTATTTAAACCGTTAAATAAAATTTCAGCGAATTTGTAAACATGGAAAAAATTGGTCGTCGTTCTGTAATTAAATATTTCCATTTGAATGGTCTTAGTCCAACCAATATTAAAGCTGCTCCTTCACTTACGACTTCAAAATATTTGGTAGCAGAGTTTAAACGAGGCCGTACAAGCTGCCAAGACGAACACCGTAACGGTCGACCAACTGATCTAAAATGGTTGGCTGAAAGTGCGTGAGCTAGCTGAAATGAAAGGCATTTTAAATAGTGCTATACATCGTATGTTGACCGAAGATTTCAAGATGAAAAAGTCGTGTGCCAGATGAGTGCCGCGCTTGCTTTCTATAAAGAAAAACTGCGTCATGCAGACATTTCAGTAGAGTGTATGGCGACGTTTCAACGCAATAAAGTCAATTTATAACCATAGATGAGACATGGATCCACCATTTCACACGTGAGACAAAGGAATAGTCAAAGCAGTGGACTGGAATGGGAGAATCGTGTCCAAAGAAGGCCAAGACAGTTCCATCTGCGGGCAAGGTCATATCTGTGTATTTTCAGAAAGGAAAAACCACCAACGGCGAATATTATGCTAATTTATTGCAGCGTTTTGGTGGTGAAATTATGGAAAAAGGCCGCATTTGGCGAAAAGGAAAGTGTTGTTTTGTCAAGACAATGCTTCCAATCCATACATCCACTATTGCGATGGTCAAAATTAATGAATTAAAATTCGAATTGCTTCATCGCACTCCTCATGTGCTAGATTTAGCTCCTTCGGACTATTTTCTATCATCAAATTTGAAAAAAAGTGGCTCGGTGGTAAAAGATTTGCCAATAATGAAAAGGTGGAATCTGCGGTGGATGGATATTTTAAGGAGTTTGACAGTTCTAACTATAAATATGATATAGGAGCTGTTGAATATTACTGGAAAAAGTGTATCGAACTAAAAGGAGATTATGTTGAGAAATAAAGAAAAATTTTCCCATAATTGTTGTGTCTTTTCTAGGTCGGCTAGTTTTGGAACTGCTCTCGTACATCATACATAGCTAACATACTCGCCTCTTAACATCAAAGGATTTAAATGCAACCACAAATGCTGCTGCATTCACAACCTCAAACTGATATTATCGAACGAATCCACGTAAAATAAACATAATTTGCAATTGTGTTTATTTGCATCTAATGAGATCAAATGGACCTTGAACACTTTAATAATAAATTATTCATTATAAATTTATCTCATTTCACACTAATAAATTAAACACCAAGAACAACAGCAAACAACTATCGGCGTTATTTATTTATCTAAGTCATATTAAAATTGCAATAGGAGCAAAATCCAATTTATACAATCGCATTGTGAGAAGATATTATTGGGTCTCAAATGAAATCGAACTTAATTGGAATCGAATCCTTCAAAGTTATGGTAGTCTTTCACTCGTATAGGGGGGAAGACACAGACTGACCAACCCAAACGACGTAGGAGGACAACAATAAATATTCATTCGTTATTTTGTATAACAATAACAAAGAATAAAAATAGAAGAAGCAAAATACAGGGAAATGTGGCTTAATATATTTTTCTAGTTTATTGCCAAGTTTATCATCATCATCATCATCATTATATCATCACCATTGAACAGAATAGTCAGTATGAGATTACAAAATCTTTGCTTCATTCGTAGGTTTTATGAAACATATTTTTTTCTTCTATTTTTTGCCATGTTTGATGACCTTAAGATGGGATTTCAAAGAATTTCTAAAATGCGATTTTCAAAATGAAATTTATAAGCAGATTAAATATGTTAAGGATTGCTGGTTGCAATGCCGAGTAATAATAAATGTACAATAGATTTGTAACAGAACCTTCTTTTGCTGTGTAATGTAAACCATCAGTAGCAATATTTTCGAAGTGCATTACATTGCGTTTTTTTAAGGAATGCGAGTTGTTGTTGTTGTACAACAAGGACCCATGTGCAGCAATTTATAAGTGGCTTTAGTACAATCTGGCCATTTAGAAAATTGTTATTAATGATGAGAATCATAGCAAAACACAATAGGAATTTTAATTTCATTGGATATGAATTTTCGAAAGGAGGCAATTTTTACAAGGGACAGGAGTGTTTTGGTTTTCCCCTCAAAGAGTTATATTTATTTTTGATATGTTGAACATATCGGAAATAAAGAAATACAATATTTTTAATAGCTGTGTTTTAATATATGCTATAATTTTTAAAATTTTTACTAGTTTTATTAAAAAAACGAAACTGTCGGGCTGGTAAATAGTGATCTCCAATTGTGCGCATCTATTGAAAGAAGTTCTCATACATCCCACAAAAGAGATATGAAAGAGCTTCTCATATTCAGTGAGCTTACACGCAATTCTATTTTTAGACTCACTCAACGGGACCTAAAGTTTAGCGACGATTCCGAACGTTACAGTTTGAGAAGCATATACAAGACTAATCGATTACTCTACTACTAGGAGTGCTCGTCAGGTAGAGTGGAGTAACTGCCGCTTAAATCATACATAGGTGGCTGTATCGGGGATTGAACCCGCGACCATGGTTTGGTATCTATTAGTAGTACGAAACAGTCTTCTGTTTTTACCAAATATAGAATATTTATTGTAAAAAACAGTACCAAATTTGTTATTCAAAATAGTGCCCATCGCCATCGTCTTCTTGGAACATGCGAATTTTGCTTTAACAGGAAACTTCATCTATTGAGCTTTCTTTTATGAAAATTGTTTGTGTTTTTCACTTTTCACAAAGGGGAACTTACTACTTACCTACTTAAGTGACGACTAGAAATATTTTAGAATATAGAATATTATATAGTGTAAATATGATAGAAATATTAATTCTTATTTATTATACATACCTATAGAGTATAATAATCCCAAGCGTTTCGGTTTTCTACATTTCTTCTCCAATTCATCATACCAGGTTTTGGCAGTATTTGAAAAGCCTCGGCTTTCCAATGGAATTTTGAATTTTGAAAAGCATTTTTGCCCTTCCAGAGCGTGTTGCATATTTGAGATCAAAATTACCGGAGTGTATCAAAATCAGAATCATAAAAACTATCCACATTTTTAATGGTTCGCGATTTCATTTTTATGGAAGAATAACTTATTAAATATGACGTATTTTCTCGTTGCTGGTGGTCATCTTTGACGCGTGCTGGAACATTATTGGGTCAATTGAAACTTTATTTTTCCAACGCTATGTAGCGTAACCTTCGAGACACAGATTACTAAAGATCTCTGTAGGAAAGGTAATGGGGTTCTTTCTACTACGTTTTACATATATATAGGGTGATTTTTTAAGATTTAAGTTTTTCAAGTTGGCAGCACTGGTTGGTAATGGCGTCCAAACGTCATCTGTCAAAGTGAAAAGTGTACAGTATACTCTGCCATTTCATCATGGAAAGACTAACAAACGAGCAACGACTGCAAATCGTTAAAATTGTTTACCAAAATTCATGCACTGTGACAAATGTGCATCGTTTGATACGACCATTTTATGGTTGTCATTATCTACCTGCTGAATCAACAATTCGTGCTGTTATCTCCAATTTTCGCACCAAATTTACTTTGTTAGACATAAAACCAACGACTCGCATGCGTAGAGTGCGTACCGAAGAAAATATTGCAGCCGTAGCGACCAGTGTTAATGACGATCGTGAAATGTCAATTAGTCGCCGTTCTCAGTGATTGGGCATGTGTTATTCAACCACCAAGAATTTTTTTTTGCCACAATTGGCTGAGTTTGACTTGGTTCACATGTGGTTAAGTCAGGATGGTGAAACATGCCACACTGCTCGTGAAACAATGGATATGTTGAGGGATGAATTGGGTGAATAGCTTATCTCTCGATTTGGCCCCCAAGATCTTGCGATTTAACGCCTCTTGATTATTTCTTGTGGGGTTATGTCAAGTCGTTAGCCTATGTGGACAAGCCGAACACTATTGAAGCCTTACAGGATAACATAACAAGCGTTATTCGTGTAATACAGGCCGAAATGCTCGAAAAAGTGACGGAAAATTTGACCCTTCGAATGGACATTTTGAGACGGAGCCGCGGACAACATTTATTATTATTATTTTATTTTCACATCGCAATCCAAAGCCACATACGGCCAAATTGATTACGCAGGCCATCATTTTGCTACACATGTTTGAAATTTTACAATTCAGTTTTAAAAAAGTTTTAATAATAATTATTTTAATAATAGTATTAACAGTATTAACAACCACTATGGAGAAAGATAGGATATAAAATGTGTAGCATCAATAATTTATAGTGAAGTATAATAAATCTACAAGCAAGACATTAAGAGCTTCTTAAATCCAAAACATGATAGTGAGGATTTTCTGTGCTCATATGGAATTATTGAATTCCATAATCGTATAGTACGAAATTTACATGAAATTATCTTTAAAAATTAAATGGCAAAGACCAATTTATCGATTCCAATAAAAAAATTTTAATATATCATGCAAATTTGAGTGTTTTGTTCGATTAAAAAAAAAACAACTACGATTACAAAATCAACCTATAGTATCCCCCGTGGCAATCGATTATAAGCTAGCTAAACGACAAAATCTCCAAATTCTGCAATTTGAAAAAAGAAATTATCGATTATTGGAAATATTTAATACCTGGTTTTTAGTTAAGATATCATTTTTGCCTAATTTGAAAAGAAACAACTTTTTCAGTCCTTAAACACTATTATTTGTTGATGCCAAAACTTTTGTTTTAAAATTCCGACCACAAGAGATTATATAACAAATACTTTTTTAACATTGCTTCATATGATAGATAATCTTGTCACTTCAAAATATACGAAATAATGAAATAATTACATCCAGGGAGTTAACAGATTTTTAATTTAAAAGTTTTGCACGCTTCATTTTCTTCATAATCCACTAAAAACAAACTACGTCTGTTCTAAAGTTCCTGATTAACTCACAAAAAATTAAATGCCAACGTGTTTCGTGCGTATTATCGTATGTATGTTGAGTGAGTTTGTGAAAAGCAATTGCATTTTATTCTATTCATGCACTTTTTTTGTGCAAAGCTCTTTGCTTCATCTATCCATCACAGTGACATGAAATGAAAATGGAAATATTCCAATTTTTATGCATAAGATTAAATTATATAGCTGCACTATTTGCATAACGTTTTACCTGCATCCGCTACTCAATCAAGTGCAACTCATCGGAGAACATTGAACGATGATTCCATTCACAAGGTGTACGAACACACACCAGGGATTTATGGCACGATATTTTCCGTAACATAAATTCCAATGACATTTGTGAGCGGGAAAGCAATGGCAAATTATGGGGGGAGAGATATGATAATACACATAACGATAAAATCTAGTTAAATATATGAGTATATAACGAATCAAATACGAGTACCTACAGCAAATGGCAACATATTTTTACGATTTGCATTATTAGTCGAGTAATCCCTGGCATATGAGCGATACGAGTTTTTACTACATCCAGTACTCGTCGTCTTTTATGACGGCATGGATAAGTTGTCTATGTGTTTGTCCGTCAATTCATTCGCCTGACAGCGATTGTAATGAAATGAATTCTTTGCACGTTCTATATCGACGAATGTACTCGTACATGTATTTGAATATTGTTATAGAATTTATTTATGTTTTTTAATAGCGCTTTATTCACATTGAGCTATGCACAGTGGGGGATAATGAAGAAAATTAAATAATTCATTTATTTTGTGTTGAGCAGTACGAGGTGTGATCAAAAACTAACCGTTATTTTCAATTTTTTTCAAAAAGTATTTATTTATTCGTCAATTTCTATTTTATTTCCTTTAAAGTAATCCCCATCAGATATAGTACACTTGTATAATACCCTTGTCTAAAACGCGCTTTTTGGTATCGCCAAAAGCTCCTGTTTCGATTTTTCTTTTATCTTTTCAATCGTAGCAAAACGCTTTCCTTTCATCGGTGTCTTCAGTTTTCGGAAGATGAAAAAGTCAGCGGGGCCAAGTCTGGTGAACACGGTGGTTGATGCATGATTGCGGTTTTGTTTTTGGCCAAAAATTCACGCACAAGCATCGACGTGTGAGCTAGTGCGTTATCATGGTGCAAAATCCATGATTTGTTTTTCCACAATTCTATGCGTTTCTGACGAATTGCTTCGCGCGAACGGCTCATAATTTTAAGGTAGTATTCCTTATTGACCATAAGACCTTGTGGCAAGAATTCATGATGTACCACGCCATTGCAATCGAAGAGAACAGTGAGCAAAACCTTCACATTTGACCGAACTTGGCGTACTCGAGCGACCAGGACGAGCATCGTCATTGACATCTTCTAGGCCTTCCTTAAACCGGTTATACTACAATTGAACTTGTGTTCTGCTCATAGTTGACTCGCCAAAAGCCACAGTCAACACTTAAATATTCTTGTACATTTAATTTCATTTTTTAAACAAAACTTAATACAGTTTCTTTGATCCAGTTTTTCGAATAGTAAAAAATCGAAGAGCATACCAAAACACGACTAACCTTCTTTTTTTTTTTACCTCGTATACTCGTGTATTGGAAAAATTATGTATTAAATATGAACTAACATTTCAACTATATAACCTACTAACGTAATTTCAACTACATCGTAGGTAATATATAGGGTGGCGCAATAGAACGTGGATATTAAAAGAATAGATTAAAAAATAAATACAAAAGGTATGGTTAAAATAAATCTAAGGCATTGTAGAGTAATAAATGGAGTTTATTTTTTAAAAATAACATCATCTAAATGGTGACCCTCTCTACGACGGCACTCCTCTAACCGCAAACGAAAATTATTGAAAACTTTCTTCAGTAATACTGGTGTAATGGCTGCCATTTCACCACGGATATTCTCCTTGAGCTGAACGATGTTTCTTGGATTATTACTGTAGACTTTGTGTTTGAGGTATCCCCACAAAAAAAAAGAGTTAAGAGGCGTCAAGTCTGGACTACGTGGGAGCCATGGTATATCACCTCTTTTCGAAATCAGTCTGCCAGGGAACATCTGCTTCACCACCGCCATGAAGTCATTTGATGTGTGACAGGTAGCTCCATCTTGTTGGAACCAAGTTCTGGAATTCACTATTCTTGAACTTTCAATTTTTGGAGCCAAAAATCCGTCCAATATCTCAACATAGCGTTCCGTATTAACCGTGACGTTTTGGCCCCGCGCATTTTCGAAGAAAAAAGGACCAATTATTCCTCTGCTAGAGATTACTGCCCATACTGTCACTTTAGGACTGTGTAATGGTTTCTGGTGTTTGATTTTGGAATTTTCACTGTTCCAGTAACAACAATTTTGACGGCTTACGAACCCATTCATAAGGAAATGAGCCTCGTCAGAGAAAAGGATATTGTCAAAATTGGAAAATCGATTAAGCATTTCATTAGCAAATACGAGCCTTGCTATGAAGTCAGACTCCTTCAATTCTTGTGTTAATTGCAGCTTATATGGATGCAGTTTAAGATCCAATGTTAAAATTCGTTGCAAACTTCGTCGCGATAATTGTAAGACAGACGATTTCTTGCGAGTCGACATTTGTGGATTTCCTCGTACTGGCTCCATAACTCTCTCAACATTGTCTTCGGACATAGATGTTCTTGGGCGACCATTTGCTTGTGGTTTAAATGTTGAACCGGTCTCTTCAAAACGCTTTACCCATATTTTAATTAAATTAGCACTCGGAGCTTCACTAATTCGCCGTAGTCCATATTCAGCACAATATAGTCGCCTAGCAGCAATATATGAACGAGAGTTCTCATAAAATGCGCGACGCTTCCCGTCGAAGTGATTCATAGCGACTAAAACTCCATGAGCCCGCCAACCCAACGATGTAGGCGCCCCCCCCGCCCGCGCCTTTCCTACCCCGCAAAAATAGATGATGCAATATGCACGTTCTATTGCGCCACACTGATATTGATATCAACGATCCAATGATAATTGATGTAAAACAATCATTTATTAGTATTAATATTACTGTTAGCTTATTATTGTTAAAAAAAAACAATATTTCCCTTTTCTATATTAAAATCTTTTTCTAAAATGCCGGAGAAAGTATTTTCGGGTTAGGAAAGAGGCATCCATGCAAAAATAATCTTCTAAGACAAGACACTTTCAAGACACCTTTACATTGGGTTGTGTGTTCTTTTTGAGTAATCAATACATACTAATTTTATTTCTATAAATTTCCATTGTCAAAATGAAGATACCAGTTCTAACTAGATTAATTCGAAAACTTATTTCTAAAGTGCAAATATGTAAGGTATAAAATATTAATTGTTATGCATCGCCACAATCATATGCCACTTTTCATAACGTTGAGTTACTTCAAACACTATCATAACTTCCTCCCACCCCTTCTCTAAACTGTTTCTAGTCGTGAGTGGTTATAGCGTTTTAAAAGGAATGTTTGAAAAAGTGGAAAAAATCTGCGAAAAAGAGCATTTTAGACATATTGTGTTGTATTATTTCCGAAAAGGAAAAACGGCTGCTCTCGAAAAATAAAGTCCGTTTATGAAGACAACGAATCAAATGATAGAACTTGCCAGAAATGGTTTAAAAGATTTTCTATGGGCGACTTCTCCGTAACGGACGCTTCCAGATCAGGACGATCAAAAGAAATGGTTTCCGAGGAGGTGAGAGATTTAATTATTGTTAATCACCATGCAACAGTTAGCGAAATAGCTGAAATCGTCAAAAAATCCATCTTTACTGTTTACGGGGTCAAAAAAGAAGCAACCTTTCACTACCTTGCGGACCCGTCAGAAACTGTCAGAGCTTTAGTGCGAAGTTTTACCTTACCCACCATACTCCCCAGACCTCGCCTCGTCCGACTATCACCTATTTCGCAGTCCGAGCAACCACATCGAATTGAACGCTTTTTTTCAGAAAAACCACGCGAGTTTTATGAGAGAGCAATTCCCAGAGAGGGGGGATCATATAATAGAGAGAAGGGAAGATTATATAAACATTAGAGTGACAGCCGATTTTTTTTGGAATTTTATGGGGTGCGGGTCGGATTATTGTGACACTAGGTCTAAAACTTCTGTGCTGAAAATTTGCGTCACATTGGACAACGCTTTCGGGACGCGCATTGAGGTCAAAAGTCAGATATATGCCAATGTTACTATATATATGAAATTAATTTGTGAAACTTATTAACTTTCTACATTATTTTGCGAAAATATGTCGATTTATTTATTTTAAAAGAAAGTAAAATATTTTTCTTCGAAATTAATCCTAAAAAGTAAAAAATTTTTTGGAAATTATCCCTAGTATGTCCTTTTGGTCAAAGTGACCCAGAAACTATATTGTCGCTAAATTCTTTAATATTCTTCATTATTTAGTGTAAATTGATAGATGTCTTTGTTTGGGTGTATGTATGAATTGAAAAATGATTTGAAAAATTTTTATTTTATTTTTATTTTAAAAATAAATAATTTATAAAAACTAAAAAAAAATTATATAAAATAATTTATACACCAAAATCTTTTTGTAGAGATTGTAGATTAGCACTTTTCGAATACTGCCGCCTATAGCTTTGTGCCACCTGTAAAATGTCAAAAAAAAAAAAAACAACGATAACAAAAATAAATTTAACACACAAGCAGTAAAAGAAGATACTTACTTTCATTAAATGTTGTTGCTGTTCCTCATCTTTTGTAATTATTCCATTGTACTCTTGAATCAATTTAATGCCTCTTTCGGCACTATCGTTGACAACACTTAAGTTTTGAACAATGTTTTTTTCCTTTTACGTACTCCTCCAAAACATTCCAAGAATGCGGGTCTTTGTTGAAAAAGTCCGTATGAATTGAAAATTTCTTGAAAACGTTTTTTGTAGTGTTTGAAAATAAATCTTGTAAAATATCAGAATTGTCCCTGAATATAAACGTTTTTAAATTTTCCTTTTTTATTACAAGCTTTTTTGGTATTTCTTCATCATCATTTTCAGAAGTGTCTAGAGGCAATGTCATCTTAGCCACTAATTTGCCTTTTGTTACATCGTCTATTCTATCGCCCACACATTCCTCGTTTAAATAAAACAGATGATTTAATATTTTTGAAATGGCTTTGTCGGCAATATTTTGGTTAATTGCTTTGTAGTTCCCTAATTTTCTCAAAAACATAATGCAGCTTTATTCGAATCAAACCAAAAAATTGAATAACAGCTTACAATAAAACCAGCCACTTCTATCAAACCATTGATTTCCAAATCGGTAATAACAGAAAACTGATGGCGAAAAATTACTATTTTCAAACAGTATATAGCCTTGGCCATCCATCTAGCGTAGTGTAATGCACCAGGTTTTGTGAATTTTATTCCTCGAGGAGGACTGCCACCAAGGAATATAATTACAAGTTCCAAAAATTCTTTGTAATCGTTTCTAGGGAACGCTTCATTTATTTTATTATTAGCGAATGTTAAAACTTCAGCAACATTATCGCCTAGGATTTCAATAACTCTTGGATGAGCAATTCCTGGTATGTAATTTTCGGTTTTTATTACTGGCCACTGTTTTTTAAATTTTTTAAATATCATTATGTCTGGTCCAGTAGATACTCCAACATTGGCCTCTGTAAAAACTGCTGCTAACACAATTTCAAAAATATGGTGTCTGCAGCCTAAAAATAGTATTTAAATATATTTTTCACAAAAATCACAATAAATCACTCACTAAAAGCACTTAGCACACTGAATTCACACAACCGAATGGAATTTAAGCTAAATTAGCTTCAGGGAGCCCCCGAATTAGCTTCTAGTAGGCCTTGATATTTATTACTAAAATCCGTTAATTTCAAAAGAATGGTTGTTGTCTATAATAAAAAATTAATTTGCGACATTTGTGCTACAGATGGCACCAGTTATTTACAAAAATTGTATTCGCAAAATAATGTAGAAAGTTAAAGAGTTTCACAAATGTATTTTATATAAATAGTGAAATTTGCATATATCTGACCTTTGACCTCAATACGCGTCCCGAAAACGTTGTCCAATTTGGCTCAAATTTTCAGCACTGAAGTTTTAGACCTATTGTCACAATAATCCGACCCGCACCCCGAGAAATTCAAACAAATTTTTTTTTTTCATACAAACGATTGTCACCCTAATATACATATAGATTAAAATAATTGTTTTCTTGTATATTAATTTGTAAATAAATTGCTTTTAAAAGCCGAACGAACCTTCCGAACCAACCGATAAATATAAAAATTGCTTTCTGCGGGATGCATCTCATATAGAAATTGTCATAAAAAGTGTTTTTGATATAGAAAAGTGTCATGAAAGATGTCAGGCAATGCAATTTATATAGAAATATGTCATTAAATACATTTTTCATATGGAAAAAAAATAATGGAAGACACTCTTCACACAGAAAAGTGTCATGAAAGTAAGCTTTCACATAGAAAAGTGACGAAAAGACAATTTTTGGACAGAAAATTGTCACGAAAGAGACTTTTTAAACTGAAAGATGTCACGAAAACATTTCATATAGAAAAGTGTAACCATGAAACACATCGAAAAGGGCAATGGAAGACAATTTTCATATAGAAAACTGTTTTGGAAGACACTATTCAATAAGACAAATGTTGTGGTGGATATCTTGCAAGAATAAAGTTGTGATGGGCGGTGCCTTTCATTAATAAAAGTGTAAAGTAAAGTGAAAAGTCGGAGAGCTTTCCCCATATGAAAACTATCTTCCAAGACTCTTCCTCATGAGAAAAGGCTTCCTCCGCGACATTACTTCAGCGGAAAAGAAATGTTTTCAAGTGTCTCCAAAGACACCTCTTCATATGAGGGTGCTTTGTAAGATACTTTCACTTTTAATTCAATTTTGCTTAAGCTATTAAACTTATCTTATTCACAGTTTGTAGGATTTGCTCTGGAGTTATGAAATAATGGTCCACCCCTTCGGTGGTTAAAATAAATAAATAGTTTATATAGAGAGTTTTAAATTTTTTTAATTTCAAAAATTTCAAATGGCATTTGAATTTATTTGATATTGCTTTTCATCATGACGATTTCAGAACAATAACAAAGTTGGTTGACAATTCCACCAATAAATGCTTAACAGCTAATTTAATTTATTGGAAACTGACTACGGATTTCCCCAGCTACGCAACAACGAAATATTTTCGGTTTAAAATTTATTGGGAAATTATGGCGTTCCCATATGTCTATCATTAAAATAAGTAATACTGTCAAAAAGTCTTGGGAACTGATCAAAGAAAACATAAAATATTTCTTATTCATTCTAATTTATTGCATCGGCTTCAAAGTAGACCCCTTCCAAAATAATACATTCGTACTTACGCCAATGGATAATCCAATCATTTTCCACTCATGCAAACCCTTTTAACCGAAAAGACTTTGTTTCTCGCTGCGAATTATTTTTTTTTTGTATTACAATAGGTGCCTCGAAGCAGTATTTTGAATTTTGGAAAGAGAAAAATGTCAGCCATATCACATGAAAACGACGATGATTGTTCGATGATATTTGCTAGGCTTTCGACTTAAAAATTGTTCACAATGATAGCCTTTGTAAGATGACGTTTTTCCGTGGTATAAAATCCATGAGCTTTTTCTCTACAAATTCGGCATTTTTCGAAGAAATTGTTCTCTCAAATACTGCACAACGCCCAAATAGGGAATTGAATAACCTCTGATCTTCAGGAAAGAATTCCGATTATTTAACAACACCATAATCAAAGGAAACAGTAAAAATTACATTGACTTTTGATCATGTTTTTCGGTTTCGTTTTGGAAGAAAAACGGCCCAATGACCGTTTTCGCACTAACGCCGCACCAAACGCCGCAATTCTTGAATCTCCCGAGGATTTTCAGTGGCGTAAATACGGCAA
>JAHXMU010026457.1:1679774-1717842 GCA_019455685.1 Philornis downsi
GCGTTGCCAGATGGGTCCGTCGAATATGGGCAACCCTGTATACCTTCTTTCTTTCGGTTGAGGGTGTAAATATTTGTTCATTTCCAATGATGATATTTTGTTTGAATTATTCTCCAAAGATATGTGAATTTTAGAAATCATCGGCAAACTAAGATTAAAATCATTTCCAAAAAAGTTAATAGGTGTGCAACTAAGTTCCCGATGTTTGCCAATAGACGGCGCCATCTGTAAGTGCTAGTCGATTCTATCATAACCCAAACGTCATAAGCCAAGCTTAGGCATATGGCAACATACCGCCTTGAAACAATAGTGATTTTCTTTTGACGTCATATTCATTTGGTTGTGTGAATATATATGATTTTGTGCAAAATAATCATCATATGCGGGAAGCATTGATTTTCTTCTTTCAATCGAAAAAAACGGCAACAGAAGTTCATCGAGAGCTTCAAAACGTTAACGTAGATGCTGCTTAAAGTGAAACAACGTGTCGACATTGATTCCGTCGCTTTAAAGACGGTGATTTTGATGTTGACGACCGTTCGCGTGGAAGAAGACGAAGACACTGAATTGACGGAATTGCTTGATGGGGATCCGTGTCAAACGCAGTTAGAGTTTGCTTCAATATTAGGAGCTACCCGTCAAGCCATTTCCAAGCGATTGAATGCGTTGAGAATGATTCAAAAGCAAGGGACTTGGGTTCCTTATGAGTTGAAACCAAGGGACGTTGAGCATTGTTTTTTCGCGTAGGAACAACTGTTGCAGCGACATAAAGGAAGAGTTTTGGTCATCGTATTGTAACGGGTGATGAAAAATGGACTCATTGCATCAATACAAAGAAAATAAAGTCATGGGGGCGTCGCCTCGGCCGAATATTCATGCTGCGAAGGTTTTGCTCTGCATTTGGTAGGACTAGGTCGGTGTTATTTATTATGAACTGTTCAAACCAAACGGAACCATCACTGGGGATTGGTATTGACTTCAATTAACGGTATTGAACCGAGCATTGCGCGAAAAACGCCCACAGTACGCTGGGGGCACAAAAAAGTGATTCTTCAGTATGACAACGTGGCCAAGCCCGTTAAAATCTACCTGGAAACGCTGAAATGGGAAGTCTTACTTCATTCTACATATATTGCGCTGTCCGACTATCACTTGTTTCGTTCGACGGCACAGGGTCTGTCTGACCAGCAGTTCCACTCAACAAGGAACAGCTGTATTCGTGGATAGTTTCAAAAGATGAACAGTTTTACCGTGACAGAATTCGAGCTTTGCCAGAAAGATAGGACAAAGTAGTAGCTGGCGATGGGAAATACTTTCAATGAATCATTTGTAAACAAGTTTTCATAATAAAAAACAGCGAGACTGTATTGCGCACCTAATATATTCACAAAAACTTATTTTCGTTGATTTTTGATCACTTTAGAGAGTGACTATTATTGCATCTTTTCAGCGTCTGTTCCGCAAATAAATATAAACATGCAAGAATAAAACTTTATAACATCTCATAGGGGTAAGTTTTCTTTCACATTTTTCAACTCTAGAAACCAGCTCTAATAAAGTCGAATGGATAACGTCAAACGGGGAAAAAATTCTGCCTGTTTTCCTTCCAGAGTTTAAAAATTTCAGGCACCCGAATGAAAGAAAGATTTTACTAATCCAAAAAAAAAAAAAAGGTATGTTTATTTGTGAAAACACATAAGCTTATATTCAGTACTTTTAATTAGGGTGAAAATTACCTTTTTTCGTAAAAGAAAAATGTTTTCCAACAAATGTAAACATTTCCACCAAAATTTTATTTAAATTTAACAATCTCTGGATCATGAAAACTTATATCAACCACTTGCTTTCATAATAATAGACGATAAATTCTTAGTTTGGATATTTAAGTGTTAGATTTAAGACTTACATTTTCTCCAAATGATCCCCAATAAGATTTTTATAGGTGTTTATTACGTAATTGACTCTTATGATATTTCTTAAAAAAAAAACTGGGTGTTAAAAACCGTACCGTTTCTAAGAGATCCCGTGTTGTAAAAAAGAAATTCTGAACTTTTATTCATTAACTTACTTTTTATGAACATGAATGCTTTAAAGTGAATTTCTCTAAAACAGTCAGTATGCTGAATATTGTTTGATTTTTTCGGATTTATAGGGTGATTTTTTTAGATTTAAGTTTTTCAGGTTGGCAGCACTGATTGGTAACGGCGTCCAAAGTGGAAAGTGTACAGTATACTCTGCCATTTCATCATGGAAAGACTAACAAACGAGCAACGCCTGCAAATCGTTGAAATTTGTTATCAAAATTCGCGCTCTGTGACAAATGTGCATCGTTTGATACGACCATTTTATGGTTGTCATAATCGACCTGCTGAATCAACAATTCGTGCTGTTATCTCCAAATTTCGCAACAAATTTACTTTGTTGGACATGAAACCATCGACATCGTACCGAAGAATATATTGAAATGTCAATTCGTCGCCGTTTTTAGCTATTGGGCATGTGCTACTAAACCACAAGGAAAATTTTACACGTCGATTTGGGTTTGAAAGCCTATAAAATTCAACTCACGCAAGAATTGAAGCCGAATGATCACAACATCTAATTTTTGGTGAAGGGGCCTTACAAAAGCTCAATGAAAATCCACTGTTTTATCGAAAAATTGTGTTCAGCGATGAGGCTCATTTCTTGCTGAACGGGCACGTACACAAGCAAAACTATCTCATCTGGAGTGATGAACAGCCACATGCCATACATGAATTACCGATGCATCCAGAAAAAACGACAGCTTGGTGTGGCTTATGAGCTGATGGCATCATCGGTCCATTTTTCTTCAAAGAAGACTGTGGAAGAAACGTTACCGTCAACGGCGAACAATATCGAGCTATGATATGCGATTTTTTTTTGCCCCAATTAGCTGAGTTGAACTTGGTTCACATGTGGTTTCATCAGGACGGTGCAAAATGCCACACTGCTCGTGAAACAATGGATATGTTGAGGGATGAATTTGGTGAGCTATCTGTCGACTTGAGTCGACTGTGAGTTAGCCTTCAAGATCGTTCGATTTAACGCCTCTTGATTATTTCTTGTGGGGTTATGTCAAGTCGTTAGTCTATGTGGACAAGCCGAACGCTATTGAAGCCTTACAGGATAACATAACACGCGTTATTCGTGGAATGCAGGCTGAAATGCTCGAAAAAGTGACGAAAAATTGGACCTTCCGAATGGACATTTTGAGACGAAGCCGCAGACAACATTTAATTGAAATTATCTTTAAAAATTTTATGGCAAAGACAAATTTATCGATTCCAATACAAAATTTTAATATATGATGAAATTTGAGTGTTTTATTCGATTTAAAAAAAACTACGATTAAATATTCACCCTTTATAAATCTGAGTCGTAATTGAAAGCAATTTTGTTAGTTGAAATTGAAATTAAAATTTCGTGTAATTCTGTTTCGGACATCTGAATCAGAAATACATCGTAATTAGTTTTCGGTTTCATTATGTTTCGGTGTCGGTAGATATGAACTGATTAAAGTTATTAAATTTCAACTTAGCAATACTCCTGTTGCCCCACTGTTTAATTTTTATCATAACACTCTTATCAATGGCATTGCTATTGTTTTAGGTACAGTAAAAAAAAAAACGAGGGAAGTTTTGTTATTTTATCTAAAACATACTATATGAGCATTTCGCTATTGCCGTAGACGTCAAATTTAATCCCAACCCAAAAACTCACATGCGTCCTGTAAGCAATTCGTTGTTATTTAGGATGTGCTCGGTACGAAAATCACGAATTGTTATGACAATAAAGATTATGTTTTCACTTGATATCAATGACGCTTCGTTTGATTGAATTTGAAAATAAAAACAATGGCAGTTGTATCAATACGAGAGAAAATGGCGCGATGACGCTTTTGTTTTTGACAAATTGAATTGTCATATTATGCATATTCACCCTTTGTTGTTGAAGTGAGCAAAAAATGTGAAAAATAATTTAAAATTTCAATTTCTTTAACAAGGCTATGTCATTGAAGTGATAGGTAAGCTGAACATTGCATAAATTGGAAAAGTAGTGTAAAGCAGCATTTTTGAAACTTTTGACGTAGTAAGAGAAGAGAACAGTTATAGTTATCCGAAAGCACTGATCACTACATATTACTGCGTCGGTTAGCTTAGTTTTCTTTTTGAAAATATATATTTTCTATATATATATGACAAACGTAATCAATGTTTATTAAGTTCCATTACCATTATTTACATGGGCGTGCAGTTTAAAGTATATCTTAATTTTGAGGTATAAATCATAGTTGAAACGATTTGTCAGAACATGATTTTAATGGTTGGCTGTGAATTTTACCCGGAAATTTGGCAATCGCAACAACATTTTTATCAAACGAATTGAGAAGCCATTTTCATCGGAAGATAAATGAATAAATGAATTTTAAAATTGTGTAATTGTGAATTTTCATTCGACTTGACGACTTATTTTTGGGAGTTAACATTTTTGTCAATATAATCAGACTGGGGTCCTGATAATCGACATTTTATAGGAAAACTGGAAAGTTCGAAATCATCTTTTACTTTGCGAAGAAGTCAAAGAGTAATTTTTGTACTGTAAAAGTCGACTTTTGTTTTCGATTTCTAGATGCTTTTTATTGTTAAATCGTTAAGATGTTGCTTTTTGTAAATTGTAAAGGTTTTGCAGCAATGCCAGCATTTACAAATAATATCAATAAATGCCAATAATTGGACGACATCAACATTTAAAACCGAACTCCAATTGGAATTCATTGCAGATTTTCAGCAAAGTATCGACAACATTCCTTTATATTTCCAATTCAACTTAATATACAGAAAAATCTTTTGTAAGCATTTTAAGTATTTCTCTAAAGTTAATACACTTTAAATCGTAGAATTAACGCACGATAATGTAAAATTATAACTTAATAAAAATTACGCTTAGAAATCATGGAGAAAGGCTTGAGAAAGCGACAGTAAAGCGTTATAAAATAATACAGTGAACAAAAAGTTTCGGAAGAAAATTTCTATAAATCGGTCAATTTATATGAGATGTTCCAGAGGGGCAATGAAGTCTCTTTTTATTCTCAGGCATAACTTTTTTTAATACGATTTATCTATATATATAAAAATGAATCGTGGTTTGTTCCGATGCTTAAAACTCCAGAACGGCTGGATGGTGCCCGAGATGGTTTAGATTTACAATTCGGACCAATTTAACAAAGGGGCGTGGTACCTCCCATACAAACAAAAAATTAAAAATCAATTATTTCTGCTCCTGCTTACGGTATTTGAACAAAATTTGGTGTGTAGGTTTGGTGTACATATCTTAAGTGCTACTGCAAATATGGGCGGGATTGAACAATGGGGCGTGGTACCTCCCATACAAACCATAAATTAAATATCCAATATTTCTGCTCCTGTTTACGGTATTTGAACAAAATTTGGAACATCGGTTTAGTGTACATATCTTAAGTGCTGGTACAAATATGGGCGGGATTGGACAATGGTGAGTGGTACCTCCTATACAAACCACAAATTAAAAAGCAATTATTTCTGCTCCTGCTAAAATTTGAAGGCAAAGCAACGTTTGCCGGGTCGGCTAGTTATTTATAATAATTTCCAAATTTGACTGAATTTAGTGGAATCGAAAGCAAGGTATGAATTTAAGAATATATGGTTAAGTTGGAGATTTGTATGGGAAGGATTGAAAGGGGCGTAATTAGCGATTGAATTTTTTCAAATTTCCTCAGTGATTTAACGGACAAAAACGTTAATTGTAGCAAGCAAATAATCAGAAATTAAGGAGGAAAGACAGAGGGAATCTGTCAACTTTGGTAGTACCAGAAGAGTCGAACCAAATTACCCATACTCAATGTTACATTTTGTGTTTGTATCAAATGACAGAAATAGATTTTATTTGTAAAGACCTGAATTGAAAATTCTAAGATCTTCACAAGCGCTATAATTATATTTTCATGTCTCTATAGCCAAATTGTTGAAAAGTTTGGCCGAATCGATTTATGGATATTTAATTTTTTATCGTTGCAGTTAAGATATAAGAAATTCACATACATTTTTCTTTAACCAATGTATTTGATTTATTTATTTTTTTTATTGTATAGAAAATTCAATTCTATTTTATACAGGGTGGGCCATATGAGTGTTGGCGATTTAATTCTTCAATTTCTCGGTAACGCGCGGCGCGGGGTGGCGGGGGGGATATGTTGTTCGCTGCGCCGCTTCCTGGAAATTTAGTCGCCATGGAGCCGTACACGGGAGTGCAGCGTGCATTTTGTGTCCGAGCGTATTTCGAAAACAATAAATCAGTGATTACTGCACGACGTTTGTATCGGCATGAACACGGTTTACACGATTTAAGTGAAGTTCCAAGCGCCAATGTGATACGAAAATGGATCAGAATGTTCGAAACAACCGGCTCAACAGTACCAATTATGGTTCGTGGTCGCCCAGTTTCTGCAAGATCAGCCGACACTGTGGAGTGTGTTCGTGTTTCAGTTCAGCGAAATCCGCAACGGTCAACACGTAAGAGAAGTCAGTCTTTGGATGTCAAAAGAACAACTTTACGACGAATTTTGAAACGTGATTTGCATTTGAAGGCTTATAAGATTCAGATAGTCCAAGAATTAAAACCCGATGATGACAATAACCGACCTAACTTTGTCAATTTGATGCTAGAGCGGTTCAACAATTTCAACAACGTGATTTTTGGTGATGAGGCCAATTTTCACCTTAATGGCCATGTGAACAAGCAAAATTGTCGGTTCTGGTCCGAGACTAATCTCCGACGCTTGCATGAACGTCCACTTCACAGCCCTAAGCTTGTCGTGTGGGCTGGGATAACGTCAACCGGTATTATTGGACCATACTTTTTTGAGGACGAAAGAGGACATGCGATGACGGTTAGAGCGAACAATTATTGCAACATGCTAGCAGACTTTTTGGTGCCAGCTTTGCAAGAACTTCAAGGCAATACCTCGAGGATGTGGTTTCAACAGGATGGCGCCACATGTCATACGGCTAGGGTATCCATAGAGCTGCTGAAAAATGTTTTTCCTGGAAAACTCATTTCGAAAAGGGGGGATATTGAATGGCCCCCACGTAGCCCCGATCTCTCTACATGCGATTATTTTCTATAGGGCTACCTCAAATCGGTAGTCTACGAGAATAATCCGACCAATTTAGAGCAGTTGAAGAGGAACATTATTCAGGAAAGTAACAAAATACCGAGAACAACTTTTCAACGAGTTTTCCAAAATTTGCGACTTCGGTTCCAAGAGTGTCAAGCAGCCGAGGGAAGCCATTTGGACAACATTATTTTTAGGTCTTAAAAATTCCCATGCTTCTACTTTTTAAGAATACAAATATATTTTTTTTATGTTTCGTAATTTTTTTATTTTTTTTTTAAATGAATATTTAAACCGCCAACACCCTTATGGCCCACCCTGTATAACTAATTGGTTTAAAAGATAATAGATCGTAAATGACCTCCATGCTCATTCACGTATATGCGACACCTGATTAGAAATTTATTCATTGCAGTTTGAAGGGTTGAAGTCGGGATCGCCTCAATTTATGTTTTAATGGACTGCTTTAATTCAGTCAAATTCCCTAGTTTGGTTTCGTACACCTCTTGCTTGAAATAACCCCATAAAAAATTTGGGTGCAGTCAGGCCGGATAACCTTGGGGGCCAACGAAAAGTGAAGTTTCTGGATATTGATTTGTTTGAGAATTTTTCGTTGAAGCTCCTCCATAACTGGTGTCTTGAAATAAAATGCTGTTAAAACGAATATCACTCCGGCGCTGTTCTGGGTAGAAAAACTCCTTCAACCTCTTTAAATAACGGTCCACGTTGACAGTGATATGGTGTTTGTAGCACGATTCGTGCGTCACTCTGTATTTGTCAGCGTACTATTTTACAATGGTTGCTAAAATTTGAAAAAAAAAAATCGAAACGATAATCATTCCCTCTACGACAACTTCCCAATATATTACATAATTTAATCCATATATTTCTAGATGTGAATCTTTCATCCAATTGCATAAAATTTTGCATAATTCTGTTTACGCTAAGCATTTAGTATTGCATCAGTATTTAAATTTTTTGCATTAATACCGCTTTATTGTAAGTTCACACCATAAAATTTGTACAATATTATTAACTTTCCAGTGGGCGATACTTCCCATTGAACGCAAAATATTTCAAAGATTACTTCAAATCATTATTTTTGTTCAAAAGTAGCATTGTTATTACTATTTGGAAGTGGTATTTAAATTGTGTTATTGGAAGAAAACTTGAAGTACTTCTGCTGGCAATAAGGGATCACCATATCCCCGCAAAAAAAGTGAAAATCATTCCAGTGAGTGGTATTTTCATAGCTTCTGTAAATGTTATACTAGAATATTTTCCGCTTCTTGGGAAGCTGTTTTTAATTACACCAAAGGAACTGATGAAACTAAGACGCTATAACCGGCAGTCTTTATAAGAATATTTAATAATTTTAGTATTATTTGTTTGTTTTCGATGCAAGAACTTAAAATTTCTTAATATACCTATATATTAAGTAACTTAAATTAGGTAGTTATGTTAATTTTTATTAAAAGAAGAACATTGTCATAAAATGATATTGCTTTAGAGGATCTGCTGAAAATGCAGTGAAATGGTGCCAAAAACAATAGCATTTCTTCTATGACAATCACATGTTAAATTCATCGATAATTATCTATTCTTTCACCACTTCTGGATCACGGTCAGCGGATCTTTTTAACTTCCCAGGATGCTCTTCTTTTCTGGGATGTTGCTGCCACCAGTGGAAATGCCCTAACTTTAGGAAATGTCCAACTTTTTTGTTGTTGGGTTTATTTCTGCATTTGCCGATAAATTGGTAAATTGTTGCCGTTCTGAGTGACAAATACTGAAAACTTAGTATCAGCCCGAATGTCAGAGAAATCACAAATAAAACCAGTTGTTAGAATGAAAATTTCCTGGCTCCCTGTTTCCACGTAAAGATTGTGAACACCAAGTACAAACGTTGTAAAAATGTGTGATTTATTGGATTACACTCGATGTTAAAATTCTACAGGAATTTTACAACTGTGTGCAAAATTATACAGGAATTTTAACATCGAGTGTAATACAAATAGGATCTTTAAGTACAATACAAATTTAATTTTTTTAAAAATTAATGACAAACTTTTTTGGTATGAAAATAGAGAGCTTAACTTCTTTACGAAAGCAAGTCGGGATTGCAATTGCCTATAAAAGTTTTACAAAAATGGCTCCCGCTTACAATTGTATGCAATTCCCAGATTAACCCGCGTGGAAAAGTTGTACTCGATAAAATGTTATCATTATCAGTGCGATAAATATTAAGGTGCTAAGTACAGATAAGAAACTAAAAATTGCAGCATTCACAATAGCAGATTGGTGGCATCAACACCAGTTTAACCCTTTTTTGTGGGGTCGAATAATCGAAAATCTAATTTGTAAAACAAGGCGCTTTTTGAAAAAAGTTTTTCTGGAAAAATTGAACATTTGAACACTCCACGTGCTATTATTAGCAAATGGCCCAAAAAAATAGCACTCTCAAAACAAACGTGGTCTTTATGACTTGTGCCATCATCATTACAAAATGTCGCTACGGAAGAAATGATTTTGGTTTCATACAAACGGTTTCCATTAATTTCATCTTAATGTTTTCAATTAACACAATCACATGTGCGCTGTGGAAAATGCAATTTATTCCATTGCCATGTGTCGCACTTAATTTATTTATTGGTCCACACATTTCCCTATTTGCAATAATTTGTTACACCCGTAAATTACACATGCCACTGCCACCGTGTAGAAAGAGTGACATTGAGAAGTGTTAAACGATGCAATTTGTGCGAACCAATGCAAGCAACAACTTTTTTTTGTTTTACTGCGCTGCATTAATAATTGTTACATCATTAAAACAATGCTATAATTATGTTTTTATCGCTCACGGAATTGTTTACCCAAACGACACAATTTGTGGTATTGATGATGTCAAGCGAAATGAATGAACTACACAAACATGTGTAAATACTCTGTAAATATCAAAGTCAGTTGTAATTTTTTACTTAGCAAATAAACATGTGTTTATGTTTTGCATAATAATAAATGTAAAATCAACTACAACCTCAAGCGTATTATCACCTCACGTGCTATTGCAAATTTAAAGTGAATATTATTAAGAAATTTTTAAAAGACTTAGTTGACCTGTTTAAGTTCATTCCTGCAATTCCTTCAAAAATCTGATATTGCTTTGCAACTAGAGAATACAAATTCCCCAGAAAATTCTGAAAAATTTTCTGGTCATCTGCCTGCACTTACCGTTTTTACCGCAATTTTCGACGGGCAATCAAATCCTCTTAAAAACTATACATATTTATGTAGGACTAACCATTTTTCGGTTTCAAAAGTAAAGTTAAATAAGACGCACATAAAGCTATGATTTCGATGAAACTTTTATTTTATTATAAAGCTTGGACCTTGCTATTATATATGAAATACAATGCCATTTAAATAACTGCCTCTGGATTGGTTGCAGCAGTGGATCCTTTAGGGGTAATTTTCAATCATTTTTTCGCACATTTCGGGCGGTATCTCGGCGATAGCTTGACGATTTCAAATGCTCTAACGTTTGGGGATTATCTGCGTAAACACTGTTTTGACGAAGCTCCACAAAAGAAAGTCCAATGGCATCAAATCGCCTGATCTTGGTGGCCAGCGGACGTCGCCAAAATGTGAAATTACACTTTCTGGAAACTTTTTTTTGCA
Organism: Philornis downsi; assembly: GCA_019455685.1. NCBI lineage: Eukaryota > Metazoa > Arthropoda > Insecta > Diptera > Muscidae > Philornis > Philornis downsi. The sequence continues at coordinate 1,690,624 of JAHXMU010026457.1, forward strand.
ATAAAGCCAAAATTGGCTGGATTGTGTGGTTCGTAGCACAGTCTTGTTGAAACCACAAATCATCCAATTCATAGTCCTTAATTGCAGGCCAAAAAATATTGGTTATTATACGGCCACAGTGCTCTGAATTGAAATTTGGATTATCTGCCACGCTTTCACTAATAGAAGCGATATTTTCGGCAGTGCGTACATTACGATGATGCACAGGTCTAACCACACTTGTAACGCTGTAACGGTATTTAGCAGCTGGCAGCCGTGCCAGAGCTTCGGTTTTAAAACGACTAAATGGATGACCCCCTAAAAGATATAGTAGAAATAGATGGTTTCAGTAATCTTTACTGCATCTTACATTATATAAGAGCGATCGGGTTACGTTAGATGGCGTTAGAAGGATAAAATTTCGTACTCAGAACTACTCAAGCTCGTCAAAGATGAACGCCAGCAAAGATCAAATCTGCCATTTTTTTGCAAGTTTTCTTAGATAGAGCCGAAAACATAATATAGGTGACTGAAAATTTGAATAGTTCTGATTCCGTAACAGCAAATCCTGTACAATTTTTATTTCGTCTATTCCGATATTTTGATTTTGGAGTTAAATATGTACCACGCTCTGGAAGATCAATTGTCGAAAATGTCGGTAGAATAATGGAAGTCATTAAATCAGACCATCATGAAGCCACTGTTCCGATTGCTCAGGAGCTAAACGTTTCATAACAACCGTTTGGAACCACTTGAATACGGTTGATACAAAAAAAAGTCTAACGCGTGGGTGCCACACAAATTAACGCAATACAATTACATGAACCAAATTTGCATCTGTGAATCGTTGGAAGTCGGAAGGAAATCCACCCATATCTGAAGCGTGTGGTGACTGATGATGAAAAGTGGGTCACTAACGACAACGCCAAGCAAAAACGTTTGTCTTCCAATCGCGATGAGCTGGGGCAAACATTGGTCAAGCCAACATTAACGATGGGGAAAGTTTTGCTGTATGTTTGGCAGGAATTCATCCTACGACCTATTTTGTAATTCAGACAAATAGAAGAGGAATGGTGTTCAATATCACGCAAAACTAGTGTATTTCTTTATATATACATATACACAATATATACCTATATAGTATATTTTATCCGTAGATGTGATTAATTTTTGAATGAAAATCACAGTTTAGTGTGGCTAGGTTAAGTTAGGCTAGGTCAGTGCGGCATTCTGAATAGACAGACTCACTTAGACTGCATAGCCCTTGTGATACCATGAAAACTAGAGATATGGCTTTCCCTAGTTTCCCCCGTTGAACCATCCTACGCGCCCCAAGAAGCTCATAAATCGGACAATATCTATATTATCCAGATCTCCTAGGTCTCTAAGGAAATAAGAACCCAGTATTGGTCCTCGCCTGTTCACCAGGGTGGGGCAATTGCAGAGAAGGTGTTCTATAGACTCCTCCTCCTCTTCATCCCCACAGCTCCTGCTGTCGCAACTTTCAGTCTCACTGCATGTCTTCTGATCAGACAGTGCCCCGTTATGACGCGTACAAGTGATGAGACGTCGGGTCTTGATAGCGACAGCAGTTTGTGTGATTACAGGTTGATTACAGCCTCGGATAGACGCCCACCTACCATTTGCTGACAAATATGGTCTATCTCGCAGTAGGAGCTTGCAAGTGGCTAGAGGCATTCCCACGGACTACAACTCGGTTGCAGTCTGTAAGGTTGTCCCTAGTCTTGCCAGTTCGTTTGCTTTGCAGTTCCCTGGTATTTCCCTGTGGCCCGGCACCCATATAAAGTGAATGTTGAAATGCTGAGCCATCTCGTTAAGAGATCCGCTGATGTTGGCTAACAGTTCCACGTAGTCTCACACCTCGATGGAATTTCAGCGTCCTAATTTGTCTAAGTTTTTGTTTAATCATATAGTAAATCGTCCTCTAATTTCTTTTATATACTATGCCGAACTAAATTCTCTTATCTTCACTTTATTAAAGCTTTTAATTAGCTTAAAACTTGTTAGTATAGAAAATTTTATTAGTAATTGTGTTATCTGTAAAAAATTGACAATATATCGTGAGAAATCGGTACAAAATATTGTCCATCGCTAGCCTCTATTTTTGCCATCTTTCTGCTGGTCTACCAATACCGTGTTGGTAGGAAGCTTCATATTTTAAAGATATCTAGGAATCGTCACAATTTGTGGTTCCTTCATGAAGCGCTGCTTGGACAGGCTATGTGTCATCGATCGGAATAAGTGATAATCGATTGGTGCAATGTGTGGTGAATACGGCCTCGAAATAGGGAAGTTCTACGCCTAGGGCAATCGTAGTGGGCTCATTTTACATCATCAGTGAGACTATACGACGCAAAAGATCCTTTCGTTTATGCATAGCAAGCAGCATTTCACATAGTCTACATCGGCGTTCAACATTTCTGGACGTCAGTTCACATTGAACCCAATTTCCTTTGATTTGACTCTTTTCCAGTGATTTTAAACGATATGAAATTGTTTGGTTAATCACACCTTATATATTTGCAAGTTCTTCTTGCATATGGCACGAATTTTGCTTCAAAACAATTATGCGTTTTCCCACACTTTTGGTTTTCTGATATCTTCCTTGTTTTCGGCGTCAAACTCAAACAAAAACAAAACAAATTTTCTTGCATCTCATGAAAGAGATATGAGAGAGCTTCTCACATTCAGTGGGCCTGCACGCATTCTATTTGTAGATTATCTCAACGGGCCACTAAAATAATAGTGCGAGTGATAGTTGTAGGCACTAACTGTTACGCCACGGCTGGTGACATCGACGTCAAACACATCGTCCTTAAACTTTTGAAACCACTCACGAAACTTTTCCCTCTTAAAGCAGTCTTGCCATATGCTTCTACAAGCAATTGATTTCTCGGAAAATGAAGGCTGCAACAGTACCTGCTATAAATATATTATCTCAGGATTAGTCGAAGAAAAAAAAATTATTATGGTAGCCTTTAGAGGTTCATATTCGAGTTGGGATCGGCTTTGCGAAAACTTAAATTGCTATTAAAGTCTACTCTTGACGATAACTGCTAATACCGAAATTTTGGAAGCAGTAGTTGAAATAATGGGCCAATTTTATTTTTGTTCAAAATGTTATCTCAAATTTTTGACCTGTCCTAAAGAGTGCGTTCGGTAACAATCGTTGATCTCTTCCGTTGTGGTATGTGCAAAGAGTAACACTATTAAAAAACCTGTACAGAAATCTCTGTCAGGTGAACTGACTCTCATATAATTTCATCCAACGTCCTTTGTCGTTGGTGCAAAAGTGTGAGTGTTATCATTTTTGCGTGTCAATTTATATGCTCATATACTTTCATTCCTCCTCTTGAAAAAGATAATTATTTAGAACGGTGTGAAAAAGTTGGGAAAAATTTTCTTTATTTTTCAACATAAATTTTACACTTTTTCCAGCGATATTCAATAGCTGGATATACCATTTTATAGTAAGAACTGGTAACTTCCTAAAATATCCATCAATCGCAGACTCCACCTCTTCATTGTTTTGCAAATTTGTTCTTCAAGTTTGGAAATAGAAAATAGTTCGAGGGAGTTAAATCTGGCGATTAGGCTGCGTGCGAACTTTAATTTATTAATTTTGGCCATCGCAGTAGTGAATGTGTGAGCAGGAGCATTGTCTTGATGAAGTAGCATTTTCTTTTTCGCCAAATGCGGCCTTTTTCCATAACGTCATCACCTAAACGCTGCAATAAATTAGCATAATATTCGCTGTTGATGGTTCTTCCTTTCTAAAGATAACCAATAAAAATAATCCCAAAAGACAGACAGACGCCATGACCTTGCCTGCAGATGAAACCATCTTCGCCTTCGGTTGTCCACTGCTTTAACTATTCCCAGTTGTGAAATGCTGGTCTCATCTATGGTTATAAGTCGACGCAAAAATTCGTCTTTATTGCGCTAAAACATTGCCGAACACTCTACTGAAACATCTTCACGACGCTTTTTTTAATTTATTGAAAGTAAACGCGGCACCCATCTTGCCCACAGCTTTCTCATCCTCAAATATCAGGTCAGCATACGATGCAAAGCACTTTTTGAAATGTCTATCTTTTCAGCTACCTCCCGCATCTTCAGCAGACAATCATCCAATACTATTTTGTGGATTTTCTTAACCGTATCTGGCGTGGGTACTTCAATTGGTTAACTACTATAATGTTAGTCTTGGCAGCTTGTACGGCCTCGTTTAAACTCTGCTATCCAATATTTTGCCGTCGTAAATTAAGAAGCAGACTCCCCCAGAGTAAAATCTAGTTTTAGTTTAGCTTTAATATTGGTTGAACTGAGACCTTTCAAATGGAAATATTGAATTTCATAGTGGTGGCCAATTTTGTTCATGTTTACAAATTCACTGAGCCATCAAATGTCTCAAATAAAAATACTATATAACATGGTGCCTTGAAGCTTAAAACATATGGTCTGTAAGGTTGCCGCTTTAAACCAAAATATTTTTTTTTTCAAACTACTGGCACCATCTATATGTCTGGTCGGCTAATTTTGGGACCACCCTCGTATCTGTTAAAGGCGCCTTCTGTGTAAAGAACGCGTGGAGTCATCAGATTTCTCGCGTTTCCGTTGTTTTTCTTTTCTTTGTGTTTACAATGCCAGTGCATAAGTTACGAAAATCGCTGCTCCTGACATGTATCACGTGGCAAAAGTTTCTGGTGTCACCGATGAAAGATTTGCAAGTCAGTTCGATATGTAAGTATGCAACATATTCAGCACACTCTAAGAGGTCCCTTGCAGTGAATCTAACAATAGAAACGCGTGTAAGCTCACTAAATGGGAGAAGTTCTCTACCATTGCGGAAATTGCGTATTTTCCTGGGCGAAAAATAATAACATAAGATTGAAATATACATAACTCATGATTTATGTAAATCGGATAAAACGTGTGCAGGACACGTCGTGTATTTTTGTTTGTCTTTTCTACAGTGTACTTCCTCTTCATCAACTCAAATGTAACCAAGGGAGCTTGCAACAATGGAGTAACTGTCTCCAATTATAATACTTATATTTGCAGGGTCGATCGTTAAGCATGAAATCAAACATAATTGCTTTAGAATAAACTTCATGCTTTACACGTGCCATTTCGTACCTTTGCGTTTTTATTACAAATCATATTACGACACTTTTCCAAGCGTTACTCTCACGTACAACTTTCTAACACTTTACATCTACTAACGTAATTTATTCGACATAATCTAATCAAGATAATCTCTACATTTATAGTTATACCCGTGAGCACAATACAACAGCTATTAACTAAATATTTATTGAATTCCTTCCTCCTTTACACTACAATGGTGCTGATTAGCAACCACATCCTTATTTCCCACCACCACAAATTTCCATTTGAAGTTCAATATTTTTATGTATTTGTTCATATTATGGAACAAATTTTCAATTTATTATTGGCAACATCCTTAACACGTTCCAAAATTGGCACTCCATAACGAATTCGAATTCGAATACGAATGGGAAAGAGAAATATTTCTTTGTATATTTTATTAAGCATGAAATGAGGGCACTCATTCTTCGCCATTGTTCACAAATGGATCAGAAGCCAATTCGTATTGACTCCTGGACGCAAAAGAACCAATTGCTTGACTGGAGGAAAGACGTGAGAGTAGACGTTGAAGTATGTTGGTGCTGTCATTCAAGTCACGTTTTTGGCCAAAATGGTACTTAACTAGAAAATTCATATTAGTATGAATAATATTGTTATTCAGATGTGATATTGTGGTTTCCATTGGTTATTACGACAGCCAGCTACCACACCGAATTCAAGCAACAATCGTCAGTGCTATCAGCAGACATCATGTACCGTGTGGTAGTACATACATACATCTCACAGCAGCAGAAGCAAAAGCAATAGGATTTTAATTGTTGGAATAACTAGGATTTTGCTGCGAATTCAGTAACGTTATGTTACGGTCTCTGTTTATTTATTGCGCCATTTTCGGATTTCAGTTTTTTACTTTAGATAGATAGAAACAAATGTTCGTCAATTTTTTTTTTCTTAATTTGAGGGAGGTATGAGGTGTGGAGAAAAAATAAAGGAATTTATTTGAACATAAAACAGAGATGAGGACTTTATGTCAGCAACGAACTCTGTAACTAGCAACGCATTAAAAGTGGCCAACATTCTATAGTCCTGTTTCATTGAAACACTTTGCAATCGGTGAGCTTCTCGATTTGAAATATAGGTTATAGTTAAAAGAAATCCACTATTTTTACAATGTTTTATTCAGTGTAGTTAGAATAATCGGATTTAGATCAAATAAGCATCATTTTGTTCTATAAATTGTTGCCATTTTGAAGGTAATTTCATTATGTGTCCCTCATAGGAACCATCGGTTCTTTAACAAAAAAAAAAAAAAAATGGGACAGTCGATTTTCACAAGCTTTTCTCAAGGTGAATTTTTTACCAGCAAAATCACTCCCCATAAACAGGAACAGTTGATAAACTAGGCTGTAAAGTGGATGAATAAAAAAGCCCCAAACAAGCTCCCGGGGCTTCTGGTTAGTCATTATCAATGTGTGCGGCCAGGCGTCGTCTTGATGGTTCCATCATTTCTTCTCCTGTTGGCCAAAGGTGGCCGCTTTTGGACAATTGTTTTTTTTTTTTGTCGCAAGTGACCCTCTTTTTCCACCAACCACCACCATCCGCAACAAAAGTGGGGTTCGATAGCGATTCGCAGCTGAATATTCGGCTAAGAAAGTTTGCTTTTGTCGTTAACTCTTGTGATATTAATATATATTTTTAAAAGGTTTTTGTGCAATGTTTAGCTCCTGGGCAATCGAAGCAATGCCGGTCTTAACGATTTCCATTATTCCATCGACATTTTCGACAATTGGCCTTCCAGAACGTGGTTCATCTTTAATACCAAAATTACAGGAATGCAATCGAGGAAACCGAAACTGCGCGTCATATTTTTCCTATGTTGGTGTCTATCTTTGAGGAGTGCTTAACCAATACTAATTCAAGCAATCACGAAATTGTCGGGGTATTTCTTTTAAGTACGAAATGTTATCTTTTTAATGCCATCTAGCACATATACAACGCAAGATACGTATTAAAAACGATGTCTATTGGAAAAGTAATAGATTCGTTTTTACTATGCCTTATATTTTCTTTCATGTTGGGTGACTGATGAATGCTACTACCAAGATATCACTTAATGACATACTGGCTTGTATTTTGGTAGGTTTACGGCTACCTTAAATAATTGAATACGACGATGTGGTTTGGTGAATTTAGACACGGCACCAGTGGAACAAAACACCAACCTATTTTTGGTTCGGAGTATTTTTTTTTCATCGCTACACTCCAGATTTGAATTGACAGTCTCGTGAGTGGAAAGGACATTATTAAAGCCGTGAAAAGTAACCAAACAGCCGCGAGTATTTATTTATCGATAGCGAGTAGAGTATATTATAATGACACTCTTTTAAAGAACAAAGTCAAGGAAAAGTGTTAACAAGTGGTGAAGGAAAAATTTCTCTATCATCAAGGAAATGCACAGTCAAATACAAGTTGATGTTTCCAACAGCAGTGTTGCATGAACTGAAGTTCGAAATATTGCGGAAATTGATGCGTATTTTGAGAGCTTTGATAAACCCTTCTATGAAGAGGCAAAGAAAGAAAAACTTTGGGTTAGTTACATTACCTTTGACCACCTCCTGTTGATGAATATAGGCAAATTTTGCAAACTATAAATGCTATTCCCTCCTCAATCGTAGGATTTATTGATTAATGCATAATGTTGGATGCATTTGTTTTAAAAATTTGTATTTTGCCGTTATTTGTTGAGCTCTGTATTTGCCGTTTTCCATTTGGAAATAACAGCAATATTTTGCAGAGTTCCCCAAGTAAATATCCCCAGGTAAAGCTATCGGTGGTAACGAAAATGACGAGGCTTTTAGTTCAATAGCTCAAATGGCGCATTACTACTGATGCGTTTTACGTCAACTAATCAACTGATGTAGAGGTTGATTGCAACCCAGTTCTAAGATCGGATGCGTTGGCCTAACTTATTAGGCATCTTCACAAAATTATCATGAAAACACAGGATAAAATTAGGACATAAGGATAAGCTTGTAGAATGTCCGGATTCTTTACAGAACAGGTGCAGTGAGCTGAATAAAGATTAAGGCAACTGTTATTCAGTAAGATATAAATTTGAATATAGTTTTGTAGTTACCAGAAGACTTAGATATCTTGTCTCCCGGGTTTAGGTATTTAAGTGATCGCACCAAAATACAGGGTTATACATTTAGTCATTTCGAAAACGCCGGTCTGTCAAGGCTGTCTGCAGTTAAATACATGTCATCTGAAGTGTTTCTCATTTATTGAACGATTTGTCGTGCATCACGAAATAGTTATGGTCATCATAATCGTCCTACTGTGCAAGAAATTGGCAAGATTATAAAGAAATTTGATGAAACTGGTCGAAAACTGCCTCAAAAGGATTCACTGATCCAACTAAATCAGAGGCTGTGTTTAAATTACATTGCATAGGGTGTCCCAACAAAAACGCAAGATTTAAATTTGGCGCCATTCGAAGTGTCATTGTTTGACATTTGAACAATTGTTATTGTTTGCTAGTAGAAGGTACGAGGTTAGTAAAAATGGAGTACTACACGAATGAACAACGCATTCTCATCGTGAAATTGTTTTACCAAAATGGTGAAAGTTTTGCGGCAGTTTTGCGTACAGTTCGCAAATTGCGATCAATTTGGGGTCACAATAATGCTTCAAAAGAGTCAACTGTGAAGAGATTAATGGATAAATTTGCCAAAACTGGGTCTGTTAGTGATGTAAAGACAACAACGCGCCTTCGACCAGGTCGATTGACCGAAAATGTCGCAGCTGTACGTGATGATGTCATGCTCAAACTCCATCCACCTCAATTGGACACCGAGCTCAGCAAATTGGTGTCTCCAAATCCACTATGCAGCGAATTTTGACGAAAGATTTGTATCTTCATGCATACAAAGTCCAATTGGCTCAGGAACTGAAGCCAGCTGACCATGGACAGCGAAGAGAGTTCGTTAATTGGGTATTGGAGAGACAACATGAAAATGCTGATTTTGCCGATAAAATCATCTTCAGTGACTAGGCTCATTTCTATCTTGATGACTTCGTCAATAGGCAGAATTGTCGCATTTGGGGTAAGGAAAATCCTCGAGCGATTCACGAGAAGCAAATGCATCCTCAACGTGTCACTGTGTGGTGTGGATTTTGGGCTGGAGGAATCATTGGACCATTTTGTTATGAAAATGAGGCGTGTCAAGTGCAAACAGTCAATGGTGTTCGGTATCGTGAAATGATAACCAGTTTTTTTCGTGCCTAGAATTGAAGAAGTGAATGTGGAGGGCACGTGGTTTCAAAAAGACGGTGCCACATGTCATACAGCCAAAGAAACAATTCAATTGCTGCATCATTCAGTCATTTCCCGGTCGTGTTATTTCGCGTTTTGGAGACCAGATTTGGCCGCCTAGATCGTGCGATTTAACACCATTAGAGTTTTTTCTTTGGGGCTTTATGAAGTCAATGGTTTACGCGAATAAGCCGACGATGACTCAAGTCTTAAAAGAGGAAGTTGGACGCTGCATTAATGAAATACAGCAGCATTTATGCAAAACGGTCATTGAAAATTTCATTAAAAGATCGCGTGTGTGGCAGCAAAGCCGCGGCGGCCATCTGCCCGATGTGTTGTTCCATACATAACCTCATTCTGCCTACTTTACGATATAATAAAGTTTCACGACATTTTTTTTTAAATATCTGTGTTTTATTTAAAATTTAAATCTTGCGTTCTTGTTGGGACACCCTTAGTTGATTTTGAAGATGACCTCCATGCTCATTCACGCATATGCGTCACCTGATTAGAAAATTAGTCATTGCGGCCTGGAGGGTTGAAGTCGGAATCGCCTCAATTTATGTTTTAATGGACTGTTTTAATTCAATCAAATTCCTTGGTTTCGTTTTGTACATCTCTTACTTGGCATAACCCCACAAAAAAAAAGTCTAGTGCAGTCAGGTCAGGTGACCTTGGAGGCCAACGGAAAGTGGGGTTTCTGAATATTAACCGGTCCGGCTATGTGTGCAGTTGCTCCATCTTGCTGGAACTTAAAGTGAAGTTCGAACTTCGGTGAAGTTCCGGGTAAAAAATTCCTTCAACATTTTAAAGTAACAGTTCGTCCGCCACCCTGTACATGCGCATGACTCGCCGGAAGACAAAAGCGATTAGGCCAAAGTTACATTTTACGAGTGCCTAGGAGAAATATACGACTACTATCTTAGTCTGTTAAACTATTCGTCTTAAAATAGTTGTAATGAAATATCCGATTTATGGCAACGGCTTAACCCTATGGTAATCGGTAGTTAACCTTTTTCTGGCTAAGGTAGCATAAATCTAACGCAATCTTGTTTGCCTATATTGTGAAGATAAGTTTGGATGGATTGGCCACTAATGGTGTAGGTGACCAAGCAAACATATATTTTTTCAACATTACCATTTTTGTGAAATTTCCCCACAGCATTTAATCGTAATTAATGCATTTGGGTGTCCCATTCATTCATTTCATCATTTCACGATACCGAACACCATTGATTGTTTGCGCTTGACGTGCCTCATTTTCATAAAAAAATGTCCAATGATTCCTCCACCCCAAAATCCACACCACACAGTGACACGTCGAGGATGCATTTGCTTCTCGTGAATCACTCAAGGATTTTTCTTACCCCAAGCGCGACAATTCTGCCTATTGACGAAGCCATCAAGATAGAAATGGGCCTCGTCACTGGAGATGATTTTATCGGCAAAATCAGCATTTTCATGTTGTCTCTCCAATACCCAATTAACGAACTCCCTTCGTTGTCCATGGTCAGCTGGCTTCAGTTCCTGAGTCAATTGAACTTTGTATGCATGAAGACGCAAATCTTTTGTCAAAATTCGCTGCATAGTGGATTTGGAGACACCAATTTGCTGACCTCGGTGTCCAATTGAGGTGGATGGAGTTTGAGCATGACATCATCACGTACAGCTGCGACATTTTCGGTCGATCGACCTGGTCGAAGGCTCGTTGTTGTCTTTAGATCACTAACAAACCCAGTTTTGGCAAATTTATCCATTAATATCTTTAAAGTTGACTCTTTTGGAACATTGCTGTGACCCCAAATTGATCGCAATTTGCGAACTGTAGCCGCAAAACTTTCACCATTTTGGTAAAACAATTTCACAACAAGAATGCGTTGTTCATTCGTGTAGCGCTCCATGTTTACTAACCTCGTACCTTCTACTAGCAAACAATAACAATTGTTCAAATGTCAAACAATGACACTTCGAATGGTGCCAAATTTAAATCTTGCGTTCTTGTTGGGACACACTTTAGTTCCCATCAAAAAATTTGTGAAGATTTTACCAATTTTGCAAATTCATAAAATATTATGACTGAGTTAGTCAAAATTTGTTTTAAATTTTTTATTTTAAATGTAAAAAAATACTATCTAATGCATATTTATTAACATATTTTTTTTTTCTTTTCCAGATGCGACGTTCAAAAGGTAATATATTTTTATGTATACATTTGAAAAAAAAAAAACACAAAATAAATTATGATTCTACAGAACTGTATATATGAAGCTACCCTGTGAAATACCTATATTTTGTAAGTTAGTCAACAGTTTTCATTTTAACCATCGCCATGATCAAATTAATGTAAACCTTGTTCAATGGTTATCTCCGTTGACCAATTTTTTTCATGTCTACAAATTGAAATTATTTTTGATGGCTCAAACAAAAATCTTAAAAAATGTGGCGCCGTGAAACTTAAAACATACGTTTCATAAGATTGCCACTTTTCACTAAAATAATTTGTTTTTTAACTACTGGCACCATCTATGCGTTAAATAGATGGTGCCAGTAGTATTTAACGCATAGATGATGCCAGTAGTTAAAAAACAAAAAACGGTTAGTTTTGGGATCACCCTCGTACGCTGAAGGCTAATCAACAAATGTTCAGAATCATCAGTCAAACTAGAGGGGAGTTGTAGATATAAATATACTAAAGAAAAAAATGTACGAAACCGCATTGAGATAAAAATTACGTGCTTTATTCATTTTTACATTCACACTGTTACATGTACGAGTACATGTCGACATATGGCGATACGGACAAAGCGTTACAAATTTACTACTCGCGTACGAATACTGCAGATTTTAACAGATGTTACATTCCACGTTCGCCCCTTCTCCGTTCTCTTAATACGAATATATAGTACGTTTTGGGTAGTGAAATCACAATTCGCATTCGAAATAATTTGAATTATATATTCACTCACCCTGCGAGACCGACTGTTACATCAAAACGGTGTCGGATACGGATGGAGACGTCCGTCTGTCTATCTGCCGGTCTTCCAGTCTGCGAAATCGTGATGTTGCTATTTTTCGTTGTGATTTGTGGTAAAACGAGAAAAAAACTATACTATTAAAAAAAAAAAAAAAAATGTGGAAGAGTAGAGTAACATTCATCGTATGATGGTTTTGAGATTAATTTCGTTATTGTTTCATTTAATTTGTCATGTTCAGCATTTCCATCAACATAGTGCTGATGATATGGGAGGATTTCCGGGCATGGTTCATATATATTATTGACACGTTTTTGGATTTTAAAGTTGTTAAATTTTTTTTGTCGCATCTCCTTCATGTCGTATTTAATTAAGCTAAATTAATAAGAGAATGTACGGTATTTTCTTACTGATTATTTGACGATTGAGTTAGTGTAGTTGTTAGTAGGTATGCGTTAAAATTGTACTGCCTTGTGTAAAATTCTGCGTCAATTGGATAACATCAGTGTTTGTGTATAACGCCATAAACGGGATAGCAGATTGCACATAATTTTGGATTAGACTGTGCGAATCCCCCAAAATTTTGCTACTAAAATTTTTTCGTATGGTAACTAGACTGCATCATCACGTTTGTTTGGAAATATTACAAAACTAAAAGACGAATTTAACAAAAATCACATTTTTGGTTGCAATTTAGAATTAGTAAGCCCGATTCATTAAAGATTTAGCCAATCGTAAGATATTACGTCGTTTAACGTAATTAATAATAAGTGGAAACAAAAACGCTCTTTGTAAATAACCATCCAGCAAAAAAAGTGGAAGTTATTCAAAAAGAATCACATTTTCAACACTTCTGAGGACAGAATCTGTTCATGTTTATCGTTTCCAACGAAGCGCTGTAATACCATTTCCAAGACAACGGTAATGAAGTATTTAATAACATTGGCTCGATTCCCATTTATAATTCCTAACCAATGTAAAGAAACATCATTTAAAATTTTTTTGGGAAAACATTTGTTCATACTCGTTTATATGAGGACCGACATACAAGGTGATTTTTTAAGATTTAAGTTTTTCAGATTGTATACTTTGCCATTTCATCATGGAAAGCCTAACAAACGAGCAACGCGATTACAAATCGTTGAAATTTATTATCCAAATTCATGCTCTGTGACAAATGTGCATCGTTTGATACGACTAGTTTATGGTCGCCATAATCGACATTCTGAACCAACAATTCGTGCTGTTATTCTCAAATTTCGCACCAAATGTACTTTATTGGACATAAAACCATCGACTCGCATGCGTAGGGTGCTTACCGAAGAAAATATTGCAGCCGTAGCGACCAGTGTTAATGACGATCGTGAAATGTCAATTAGTCGCCGTTCTCAGCGATTGGGCATGTGTTACTCAAGCAGAAGAAAAATTTTACACGTCGATTTGGGTTTGGAAGCCTATAAAATTCAACTCACGCAATAATTGAAGCCCAATGACCTACCACAACGTCTAATGTTTGCTGAATGGGCCTCACGAAAGCTCAATAAAAATTCGCTGTTTTATCGAAAAATTGTGTTCAGCGATGAGGCTCATTTCGTGCTGAACGGATACGTACACAAGTAAAACTGTCGCATCTGTACTGATGAACAGCCACTTGCCACATGAGTTACCGATGCATCCCGAAAAAACGACAGTCTGGTGTGTTTTATAGACTGGTGGTATCATCGGTCTATTCTTCTTCAAAGACGACCGTAAAAGAAGAAACGTTAACGTCAACGGCGAACGATATCGAGCCAATTGGTTGAGTTGAACTTGGTTGACATGTGGTTTCATCAGGACGGTGCAACATGCCACACTGCTCGTGAAAAAATGGATATGTTGAGAGATGAATTTGGTGAATAGCTTATCCCTCGATTTGGCACCCAAGATCTTGCGATTTAACGCCTCTTGATTATTTTTTGTGGGGTTATGTCAAGTCGTTAGTCTATGTGGACAAGCCGAACACTACTGAAGCTTTACAGGATAACATAACACGCGCTATTCGTGGAATACAGGTCGAAATGCTCGAAAAAGTGACGAAAAATTCAACCTTCCGAATGGATAATTTGAGACGGAGCCATGGACAACATTTATATGAAATTATCCTTAAAAATTAAATGGCAAAGACCAATTTCTCGATTCCAACAAAAAATTTTAATATATGATGCAAATTTAAGTATTTTATTCGATTTAAAAAAAAAACTACTATTAAAAAACCACCCTTTATTAAGTTTGTCATTCCATTTGCAAAAACTCAGACACCAAAGTATATTCGAGGGTTGTCTCAAAACTAGCCGACCTAACAAAGATGACAAAAAAAAAGTTGGGAAATATTTTCTTTATTTTTCAACATAATCTCTTTTTAGCCCGATACTCTTTTTCCAGAGATATTCAACAGTTTCTATACCGTGTTTATAGTAAGAACTGTCAAACTCCTTAAAACAGACATCAACCTCAGACTTCACCTCTTCATAGTTGGAAATAGAAAACAGTCCGAGGGAGCTATATTTGGCGAATGAGATACGTGGCAAATCATTTCGAATATTAATTCATTATTTTTAGCCATCGCAATACTGAATGTGTGAAGTGGAGCAATGTCGTGATGAAACAACACTTTCGTTTTCGCCAAATGCGATCTTTTTTCCATAATTTCATCACGTAAACGATGCAATAAATTAGCATAATATTTGCCGTTGATGGTTTTTCCTTTCTAAAGATAATTAGTAAAAATAATCTCAAACACGTCTCAAAAAACAGACGCATCAATTCGCATCCAGTTTTATGAATTGACGCAAAATTGCATCTTTATTGCACTGAAAGATCGCCAAACACTCGACTGGAACATCTTCACGACGCTGTTTTTGCTCTGTTGAAAGCAAGCGCAGCACCCACCTGGCACACAACTTTCTTATTTTGAAATCTTCGGTCAATATATGATATGTAGCACTTTTTAAAATGTCTATCATTTCATCTGGCTTACGCACCTTTAGCCGACGATCATAAAATACCATTATGTGGATTTTCTTAACCGTATCTAGTGCGGACACCTCAATTGATCGACCACCAAGGTTTTCGTCTTGGCAACTCGTACGGCCTTGTTTAAACTCTACTACCAACAATTAGCCATCGTAAACGAAGGAGCAGTCTCCCCCAGAGTCGAATCTAGTTTTAGCTGTAATATTGGTTGGGCTGAGACCTTTCCAGTGGAAATATTGAACTACGTTATGGTGACCAATTTTTCCATGTTTACAAATTCACTTATATCGCTTACTTTTGATGGTTCAAACTAAAAATACAGTGTGTCCATCGGGAAGATTTACTACTTTGTTTTGCCGCCATTTTGGCAAACATTAGTCTTGACAGTTCATATTTGGCAGTCGTGAAGTAGAGATGTGGCAAATTTATAATTGAAAAATATTCGATAAACCAACGTGTTTTAATCGTTAAAACATTTTATCAAAATCAATCATCGATTACTGTGACGATGAGAAAGTTACGTAAAATTTTTGGGAGAAACAACGTGCCAAAAGAACGCACTATTTATCGTGTAGTGAATGATTTCGAAAAAAGAGGGTCTGTAGCTGATAGGGCCAAGCATGGACCACAACGTACTGCAAGGTCGGCTGAAAACATTACTACTGCTCACGAAAGTGTTCAAAACAATCCATCAAAATCAATTCGACACCGTGCTCAGGAGCTTGGTCTTCAAAGAACAACTTTGGCCACAATTTTGCACAAGGATTTGTATTTGTTTCCATTTACGATTCAGTTGACACAACAGCTTCTTCCACAAGACCATTTACGCCGACCCCGATTTTCCCCCCGATTTTCATGAAAAAATCATAATGAGTAGCGAAGCAAATTTTCATTTGAATGGATATGTGAATAAACAGAATAGTCGGTTCTGGGCAATGGAAACCTCTCAAATTATTCATCAGTCACATTTGCATCCATTAAAAGTGACAGTCTGGTGTGCAATTTGGTCAGGAGGAATCATTGGACCTTACTTCTTTGAAACTGAGAACGGCGTAACGGTAGCTGTCAATTGGGAGCGATATCGTGATATGATTGAAAGCTTTTTAACGCCACAACTGCGTGGATTACAATGGAATTACTGCGAGACCCTTCCACAACAAGTTATTTCAAGAAATGGTGATGTTGATTGGCCTCCACAGTAGCCTGATTTGACTGCTCCGGACTTCTTTTTGTGGGGATATCTGAAAATCAAGGTTTATGCAAACAAACCAGAAACGCTTGAGCAGCTCAAACAAAATATTCGTGATGAAATTGATGGAATACCGCGTAAAATGTGTGAGAATGTAATGAAAAATGTACTCAAAAGGGCTCGCAATTGTGAGGCTAACAGAGGCGGACATTTATCTGATATTGTATTCGATATATAATTGCCGACATTAAATAAAACATTTATCTATATAATATCCATTCTCTCAAAAATTATAAACAAACAGAAGTATACCTTCCCGACGGACTCCCTGCACTAAGCAATATGGGGCCTTGAAACTTAAAACATATGTTTTATAGAGTTGCTACTTTTCATCAAAACAATTTTTCTCAAATTACTGGCACCATCTATACATCAGGTCGGCCTTCGTTGGGTCTCTTCGCTCGATATATCAAAATATTGGTAATACAAATAAGTTTTCATTGTTTTACAAAAGAGGCCCACCAGTATAGTATTGTTGGAAATGTTTGATTACATCAAACGTCATATTATGAGTTTGGACATCTGGTAATTAGTAGAAGTTGCCGTGAGTGGATTTGAAAGTTAAGGAATGGTGTGTTTGATGTTGAAGATGTGAAACATAACGAAAGAATCATTATTGAAGATTAGTTTGAAACGCAAGAAGAATTTGCCATTACAAAGTGAGTGACTCAACAACAAATTTTACATCCTTTAATATCGTTGGGAATGATTCAAAGGAAAAGTATCTGAGTTCCATAAAAAGCCTAGAAACGTTGAACGTCGCTGACATAAACTAAAATTTATTTTTTTTGCCGTATAACCACTGTTGATGGAAACTGGATTCAGTACGATAACTCAAAGAGAAAGAAATCATGGGAATTACAGGGGATCAACTAAATACCGTATATTGTGAGTTGCTCAAACGAAACTTCTACTCTCAATCGAACACAATTGGTGAGATAGGGTCGAGCATTTGAGGATAAACTTGCCTGCTGCTATTCAAAATACAGAACAAAATTATTCTATATTATCAATTGTCCCCATGTTACGACAGCTGTCAAAACTTACTTCCGAACCCTCAGTTCGAAATTTCTTACCAGCTGCATTCACCAGATATTTTTCTTTCTGGTTATCAGTTGTTGCGATGATGACATATAATCTGTTCTAGTAGCGTTTCACATCATATGAAATTGATTCGGTTATTGGATAGCTGTAAAAGATGAAGCAGTGACTAGCGAAGGACAATATTTTGAATAACACTTAATGTACGGTTTTCTTTCACAAGAAATGGGCATCTTTGACAAATAAAAAATGGCGGAGATTTCTATTTCTAACAGAAAAAACCCAGAGTATCTGTTAGATCTTGATGGATGATATACTAAAATATATTTATAACTTGTTTTGCTGTGCGTTGCAGCAATTTTAGTAATTTGTCAAAAAGTTCACCCGTCTGATACTCTCGTTATCCAAACTAATTTTACTATTATTGAGTAACACATGTACCTAGTCCTGCCATATGTTCTGTTACAAATATAAAACGCGATAAAAAAAAACCAATATTCATATTGTATTCAAAATTATTTCATTTATTAGAAGACAATATTGGTTATTAAAAACAATTGTATTTACTCGAAATGGCCGCCTTTTGCTTTAACACAAGCTTTCAAACGGTGTGGCCATTGGGTTATAGCCGCACGTACGATTTCCATGGAGATCGAGGACGCTGCTCTGGTTAATGCTGTTTTAAGGCTTACCAAATTTCTGTGGGGAGTCTTGCAAGCCATATTCTCCAATTCTGACCACAAAGCATAATCCAGTGGATTGAGATCTGGACTCCCTGATGGCCAATCTTCTGCTGCTATAAAGCCAGGAATATTGACTCTTTGCCACTCCTGCGTGGTTTTAGCTTTGTGCGCAGGAGCAGAGTCCTGTTGGAAGATCCATCTACGTCCATTGAAAAGGGTATTGGTCAAACCCTTCACAACACCCTCTAACACATCTTTTCGGTAAACCTTTGCCCTTTTCACAGAAATGGAGGGATGTGACACCATGGTGGGAGACCCCCCACCAAACCATTACGGAAGAGGGATGATGGCCACGTTAAACCCTTGAAACAACTTTTTTCGCTTCCTTAGATGAAGTGGCATAAATCTTGTCATTTTGTTT
Organism: Philornis downsi; assembly: GCA_019455685.1. Taxonomy (NCBI): domain Eukaryota; kingdom Metazoa; phylum Arthropoda; class Insecta; order Diptera; family Muscidae; genus Philornis; species Philornis downsi. Next base: position 1,709,429 of record JAHXMU010026457.1, read on the forward strand.
GTTGAAAACTTCTTCCACGGTAAAAATGTTCTCATCCGTAACAGAATGTTTTCATGGTCATTGTTCGCGTGCCACTGCAAAAGTCGCTTGCATCTTTCCAGCCTAATTTTTTTTTAGCTGAGCAGTTAGAAGATGCCCCGTGGACCGACGATAGGCTTTTATATGCAGATTATCCCGAATCAGCCTAGACATGGATCTGGTTGGTATATCCAATTCCTTGGACATGATTTTCTGCTTTCTAAGGGGATTTCTCCGAATTCTTTCACGCACTGCCTTTACTACCGCACTCGTACGGACAACGCGCGGGCGACCACTTTTTGGCCTGCTTCTACTTCAGACAACGATAAACGAACATTCTTGATATTCCGAGTGGTTTTAGCAACTCGAAAATGGCCAGCACTCTTTCCGCACTTATGCAACGCTATTACGCTGACTCGATTCTCTTTAACGCCCCACTCCATGTTAATAGATTGCAAACTGAAACCAAACTGACTAGTATTCTTCACTAATCAGTGCATGTGTTCTGAAAAAAAATTTAACGGTTCTATTACCGCAAGAAGTTTTGAACGATAAGCGCTGGAAATTGTGTAACAGAACATATGGCAGGACTATATATATGTATTTTGCCTTATTAAGCTTAACATGTTTACAAACCGCATCCGCTGGAAACTCTGTAAATCAAACAAAACTACTTGAAAATATACTTTTCATTTGAAAAGTGCCTCTGAAGCATATTTTCCAACTGGATGCCTTGCAAGGATATGCACATTCCAAATGCATTTCAATTCCATTGAATAACTTTTGCATAATCATTACAACTTCAACTGCAATTTGAAACCATTCAATGTTTTCTGTGTGACTGATTTCAGTTTCAAATCATATAACATACCATAGCTGTCAAATGTCTCACAAAATGTTATAGAACTTTTCCTCTGCTTCCGACAAGTTACTGTCGAAACTTAAAAGTTTTCTGTTTATATTTAGCATTTAGTTATTTGTATACGAGTATTTTCCTGCTCTCTGTGTCATAACAAATTCTATATAAGCTATTGATTTATGATGATTCAAATGAACATTTTGAGATATACATGAAGTTATGTTCACACACACAGAAATGTTTTAGTGTCCTTTTGTTTGCATCAACAACAAAGTAAACATTTATCAAATTGTACTCGTTTGTTTAATTTACAGTTGATGGAGATTTTTCTACTGTCCTAACTAATAATATACTTGAAAAACTTGAACAACAAAATTAAATGAAAAATAGAAAGTGAAATGTTTCCATATGTAATATAAATATATTTCGTAATTTTATCTAAAACGATGTTTACTCGCATTTTTAACATTTTGTAAATATCTCAAATCTTTCTTGATTGCAAACAATGGTAGGTAATTACAACAACTATGTAAATAAAACAAAACTGTAAAATTCTCTTAATGCACACACACACACACAAAAGACTTTTACGGCTGCAAAAATGGTTTACAGTTCCTAAGAAGTTTAATTTGAATTATTTTGAGTTCTTATACTTCTTCTGTTGGCTGCCAGCTGCTATAACGTAACAGTGTTTAAATAGTATATTGCAGTACTTAATTCTATGCACATTTTAATCTCTGACAACTGTTATTGTATAATTTATTTTAAAACTTTTTTACAACCACAATTTTAGCGAAATCAGATTAGTTTTACTTTCCCGTGGAGTTTTTATCCCAGGCTATAAATCGCATTTTCCTTCTGCCTTAAATGTTTATAATAAATTTTTTATCATACGACTACAATTAAATTTAAATGTCAATGAGAGATGAGTATTCTTTGTTATCTATGCTTTATGCATGCAAAGGTTTAAATCAGTCATTGATGTTTTTGCCAGAGAGAAATACGGTGTAATAAATATAAATATAATAAAATATTACACAAAAATTGCAAGGGCGGTGAGTGAATCCGTATGAAACAATTTAGTCAAGTGAACATACCTTCAGCTCATATGCTTTTCGCGGAAAATGTGCGACGGGTATTATAGTGATAGTGAAATTGCCGATTTTTCCCCATTTTATGGTCATCCCTTTATGAGTCTTGGCCGTAGGAAGACTATTTTTAGAGTTATTTTCATGATTAAGCGTTCAGTTTTGGACTACAGCCATTTTTGTATTTTAGCGATTTTTTTAAAATAAACGATTTTTTGATTTTTTGCACTATATAAGTGCTCAAATTTTGTTTAATCTTTTTTGGAAAAGCACAAAATGTGGTTATTTTTGCGATTGGACCATTTTTGAGATACAGCGATTTTTCTGAATTTTTATATTTTGAAACAAAAATTGGCGTGTGTTACCCATGAGTTACTCATGGGTAACCTACGTCGGTGAATGTTGTATAAAGCAGCACACTACTCATGTGGAACGTGCAGCTGTCGTGGGCAACACGGCGGTGGATAACTGACCAATGCAACTGACTTTCCATGGGTAATAAGTAATGTATAGATGCTAGTTGCACGTTAGCAGTGAGTAAGTTGTGTTCGTGGGTAGTTACCCACTGTCATGGGTAGTTTGCATATGAGGGTCTAATTTTTTATGGGTAATCTGTACGTGACGTGCGTGAGTGACTCCCGGATGGATAAATATAAACTTTGGTGGCAAATTGCTAGGCTCATATTAAACCAGTGCAGAAATTTCATTTATTTTAATTTCAAATTTTCAATTAAATACTCGTATGCTTTCATTCAATACTCGTATCTTGTTGGGTTGATGCAAAAAAGTGTGGTGGCACCAGGAGATGCGCGATAAATCGCTACGTTCTTATCAACAAATGTTTTGAATTAACGCACAAAACTGTTTTCATCACAACTGATTGATGGGTATGAACGCAGGCGTATATGAGAAGGTAGCAGTACAAATCGCGGAGTTATTATTATTTTTTTTTTTTTAACAGGAGAAAAGTTATATTTCGCTAAATCTGTCAATTTGCATGGGAGGTGTTCGAGAGGGCAAGGTATTGAAATCCATTTTAGTTGTGAGGATTAACTTTATTAAACGCATAAAAAATGTATGGGTTAAATCTGTCATTTGTATGGGATATACCAGAAGGGGCCCGTACTTGATCGATTTTTCCCAATTCTGCGGACCCTATAAATAATCAACAAATTAGGAAAAAATTGAATAACAGAAAATTAGTTCATTTGTAAGGGAAGCAACAGTAGTGGCTTGAATATACAGGGTGTCCGTCGGGAAGGTATGCCACTTTGTTTATAATTTTTCATTAAATGAAAGAGAATGGATTTTATATTGATAAATGTTTTATTTAATGTCGGCAATTATGTATGGAACACAATATCAGATAAATGCTAGCCTCACAAATGCGAGCCCTTTACTACCTTTCATTACATTCTCACACATTTCACGCGTTAGTTCATTAATTTCATTACAAGTATTTTGTTTGAGTTGCTCAAGCGTTTCTGGTTTGTTTGCATAAACCTTCCTTTTCAGATATCTCCACAAAAAGAAGTCGTGGAGGCCAATCAACATCACCATTCCTTGAAAGAACTTGTTGTGGAAAGAAGTCTCGCAGTAATTCCATTGTAATCCTGGCTGTATGCGATGTGGCACCGTCTTGTTGATACCACATGTTAAACAAGCACAAAGCATGCAGTTGTGACGTTAAAGAGTTTTCAATCATATCACGATATCGCTCCCCATTGACAGTTACCGTTACGCCGTTCTCCGTTTCAAAGAAGTAAGGCCCAATGATTCCTCCTGACCAAATTGCACACCAGACTGTCACTTTTAATGGATGCAAATGTGACTGATGAATAATTTGAGGGGTTTCCATTGCCCAGAACCGACTATTCTGTTTAGTCACATATCCAATCAAATTAAAATGTGCCTCGTCACTTTTTATGATTTTTTCATGAAAATCGGGGTTGTCATAGGCGAGCTGTAACATCCTATTTGCATATGTACAGCGGCGTAAATGGTCTTGTGGAAGAAGCTCTTGTGTCAACTGAATCTTAAATGGAAACAAATGCAAACCCTTGTGCAAAATTGTGGTCAAAATTGTTCTTTGAAGATTTTGATGGATTGTTTTGAACACTTTCTTTAGCAGCAGTAATGTTTTCAGCCGATCTTGCAGCACGTTATGGTCCATGCTTGGCCCTATCAGCTACAGACTTTCTTCGAAATCTTTCACTACACGATAAATAGTGTGTTTTGTTGGCACGTTGTTTCTTTCAAAAAATTTCACGTAACTTTCTCATCGTCACAGCAGTCGATGATTGATTTTGATAAAATGTTTAACGATTAAAACACGAAATTTGCGTGAAATTAGTGTAACTATATACGAGGGCGGTCCTAAAATTACCTAACAAAGAAAACACAAAAAATTTGGGAAAACTGTTCTTTATTTTTCAACATAATATCCTTTTAGCTTGACACACTTGTTTTAACTATATGCAATAGCTTATATACCATGTTTATAATAAGAACTGTCAAACTTCTTAAAATAGCCATTAACCGCAAACTCCACCTCTTCTTTTTTGGCAAATCTTTTACCACCGTGCCATTTTTGCATGTTTGGAAATAGAAAATAGTCCGAGAGAGCTAAATCTAGGGAATAAGATGCCCAATGAAGCAACTCATAATTTTGGTAGTCGTAATTTTGAATGTGTGAACTGGAGCATTGTCTTCATAAAGCAACACTTTCTTTTTCGGGAAATGCGATCTTCTTTCCATTATTTCATCACCTAAACACTGTAATAAATTAGCATAATATTCGCCGTTTATGGTTTTTCCTTTCTGAAGACAATTAATGCGCATGGGATTGCGCATCCCAAAAAAACAGACGCTATGAACTTTCCTGCAGTTGGAACCGTCTTCGCCTTCTTAGACATGATTCTCCCAAAATTCTACTTTATTGCTGTGAAACATCGGCAAATACGTTTCCAAAATTTCTTCACGACGCTGCTTTTGCTTCATTGAAAGCAAGCGCGGCACCCATCTTGCCCACAGGTTTCTTATCTTCAAATCTTGGGTCAATATACGATGTATAACACTTTTTATGCCTATCATTTCAACTACCTTACATACCTTCAGCCGATGATCATCCAATACCATTTTGTGGATTTTCTTAACCGTGTCTGGCGTGGACATCTCAATTGGTCGACCACTACGGCGTTCATCTGGGCAGCTCGTACGGCCTTGTTTAAACTCTGCTACCCAATATTTTACAGTCGTAAATGAGGGAACAGACCAAGGTAGAATCTAGCTCAGGTTTAATATTGGTTCGACTGGGACCTTTCAAATGGAAATATTGAATTACATAACGGTGACCAATTTTCGCCATGTTTACAAATTCACTGAGATCGAAGAAGATTAGATAAATCGGTCAATTTGTATGAGAGGTACTAAAATAGATTCAGAACTACATAAGTTAATCAAAAGAGGTATCGGAACACATTACTTTACCAAACGTTTATCGTGTCCCAAATTTAACTGAAGGTCCATGTTGCCCGACCGTAACATAATGTCTACTCAACGTGGCCCACCTGTTATTGTGTTTCAAAAATGTTGGGTTCATTTCTAAAGAGAACACACTAATCTGTCAAATGTATTGCTTGAGACATGGCATTTTTACATAAATTTAATTATTTATTATGTCTGCTGTGACTGAATACAATGCAATGAACATCTGCCTAATGTGGTGCCGGACCATTATTCTCTCGTATAAATCTTAAACCATAAGTTGAAATAAGTTAAAAGTTTTATGACAACCATAAGTATTTTTACTTAATGACAACAATTTTTTAAACAAACAAAAACGATAAAACAAAACTATTCCTTCTCTAGTTCCGAATTTCTGTGTCGCAGTCATAACTACAACAAAACTTTGCTTGTGTATACTCGGTAGTTTTTTCTTCTTTTTTTTTTTTTGGAACTGTGTTCTTTTATAGTGGAAAAGTTTAAATATTCAACTTAATTTTATTTGCATAATATAAATAAAAAACAAATCTCTATGACATCAACAATTATATATCTACATTTGCTGAGTATTGTGAAAAGAAAGCATAAATGCACTGGGAGAAATGAAGTTAGGAAATATTTATAGACTTCCTAGAGTCAGCATTTTTTTGAAATTTACTACAAACATTGAACTTTGCAGTAGGTGTTATGGAGAAGCAATGGAAACAAATGTACTTGTAACATTTCATTACAAGTTGCAAAACTGTGGGCGAAAGCCAACTGTGGATGATTCCATTTATATAATACGTGTCTAAATTTATTATTTCCTCGAAACTGAAATGCGCTTGTTAAATTTTTTGGTATAAATTATCTCAAATATGGTAGTGAGATTTAATACGAACATATAATTTTGGAGCTACAGATTCATTTTGTGTTAATTTTGAATTCGTTCTGGAACGAATTTTGCGGCAGCATGCAAATTATAACTAGACAAAATAGAAATTTCATATAGATGAACTGGCAAATAAATGTTTTTTTTCCCGAAATTTAGCCGGTTTGTACATTAAGATAAACCGGTTTCAATTATAATAATCGGTGTCAGAAATATTCAAATAACTGTATTAAATCCTATTAGTGTTTGAGCTACGCTTAGTTTGATACAAAGCAAAAAGTCATCTCGGCAAATTTCACAATGTGTGATTTATTTGAGCAAAGAAACTCCATTAAACTTTGCTTACGAACTTAAATTTCTGCTGCGGAAAAGTTCGGAATGTTGCAAAAGGCCTTCGGTGAATAGAATTTATCGCTAAGATATGTTTTTAAGTAGTATAAGCAATTCAAATCCAAGAGTTGGTAATTAAAAATAGTCGAATAATGATTAACCTTGTTGATGACGTTGGCATTCTAAATGTATGAGTCAAGTCCATTTTAAAAGATATCCTGGATCTTAGATGCCTTCAGTCTCGATTTGTACCAAAAGCATCTAATTTGCTTGGAAGAGTCCGTCTTGTATTGTTACAGGTGATAAGATTTGTGTGTATGTGTATGATCTGGAAACAATCGATCAATCGAATGAATATTTTGCCAAGGTAGTCCATTTTTATTCCCAGAGATAATCTTGGTTAACGTCAAATGCGTACAAATTTTTACTGAATTTAGCGTCATCAAACGAATTTAAATTAGATAACTTGTATGGGAAGGCCCGGTTATCTGGATAATTTTTCCAATTTTACTAAATATTATAAAGTAATATAATTAACAAAACTTTTGGACAACAAACTAAGCTTTAACTATCATGTGGATAGTGTAGTCCGGCGTTTAAATTATTCACTGCCAAGTTTTATGTAATACTGATCTAGTGTTGCCCAGACCGATTAAGGAGAAATTGGTTCATGCTTATATCATGCCTAGTATTTTATATTGGTTAGAGTTATATAGTGGCACTAATGAACAAAATATGAGAAAAATTAAGATGACGTTTAATAGAGTTAAGAGATATTTATATTCACTGAGGTGTCGTGTTCATATGACACTGTATGTTAAGCGTTTCTTGGGTTGTAGTTTTAAAAATTATATAGATTTTAGGTCTTTGTTGTTATTTTATAAAATTGTTCATTTGTGCAGTCCTCAATTTCTTTTTAATTCATTTAATTTTTCACATTCCACTCGTAATAAGCAGCTTCTCATTCCTAAAATAACCACACTCATGGGTCGTGCTTTTGTAGTAAGAGTAGCTCGAATTTACAATTTACTAGCAAGCCATTTAAAAAGTTTTGAATTATGTCCTGATTCTTAAAAAAGGCACATTCTACAACACTTTCAGACTTTACTGTAAAATTTTGTTTTCAATTAAACTGTGAGCAGCCTTTACCGCCTTTTCAGCCTTTTTTCATACTTTTTTTGTCTTTAATGATCATAATTTTATATTATATTTTTATAAATTTTATATTTAATTTTTATTAGGTTTTTTTTTTAACTTATTATATTGAGCAGATTGAGTCTAATAGATAAATTGTTGCACATTGTAATTTACCTATAATTGGCCGGAAGGCTTTAAATTACAAGCCAGAAATAAAAAAAAAAAAATTGCTGACTGAAGTTTCGATAAATTGGTCAATTTGTATGAGAGGTACCAAAATAAACTTGCAATGCCGTCTATTTTCATTCTTAGAACTAAGTTATATAAAGGAGACACCAGAAAACATTACTTTATCAAACGCTTATCGTGTAGCAAATTTGAGTGAATTTGACTGAAGGAAGGATGTAAACCTTATAATATATAGATTAAAAATATCATTTGTATGGAGTGTACTGAGTAATGCGTTCAATTTTTATTCTCAAAATTAAGTTTATCAAACCCGTGAAGTATGCCAAATTTGACTGATTCCCTACAAATGCTTGAAAGATATGGACCTGCAAAAATATATACAGGGTTGCCCATATTCGACGGACCCATCTGGCAACGC
>JAHXMU010026457.1:1718242-1756401 GCA_019455685.1 Philornis downsi
TATTTTTTTCTTTGATTTTTTTTAAAAAAAACATGGGTCCGTCGAATGTGGGCAACCCTGTAGTTCAAATCGGTAATTTATGTGGGAAGTACCAGAAGAAGCATTGTTAACTAGTATTACAAACCAACACAATGGACACGAATTTAGCTCACGGCAGCCAAAGAATTAGGAGTTATAGGCAAAAAGTCGAATTTTGGAAAATACGTCAATTTATATGGGAGATATCAGATGAATCCGGTTTCAATCTGGCAAAATATGTAAAGTTACAGGAGATTTCATAAAGATTTTCGGCAGGCATTGCGTCCTATCAATCGATTTTAAAACCCATGAAACAACTAGTCCGCTCCCATGACATCGTTTTGAATTCATTAATTCACAGCGCTCTTTGAGGGCCATACCGGATGGTTACTAATTGTATACTTAGACGATTGAAAATGAGTAGCTATAGGTATATTTTATCCGGGGTGAAAACTTTGTAGTCGATGAAGTAAATTTGGTCCAATAAATAATGATATTTAAAAATAAATAAATAAATAAATAAATACCGTTTTATTTTTTGGAAACGGTGGTATATTTTTCTCGTCTTTTTCTCATCCAATTAATGAGGGTATGCAACTATTACAGTTGATGTATTTTTGTGTGCCATATTGAACAAAAATGTACAAATTATCCAAATCGATACAATTTTGTGGAAGTCTGAAAATCTCTGTACGTTTTCGAAAACTCAAGGGGGCGTTCATTAGAAGACTGTGGAACGCCCTATTTTTTACGTCCCCTAAGATGTGTTTTATTCGTTCTAAAATTTTACAAGGGACGAAAAAAGTTTTTTATCTATTCAATTCAATATTTTTATTCCATTAATATAATACAATAAAATATTGACGCTACCCACATGTTGTGGAGAACAAAATTGCCTTACCTTTTAATATAAGAGGTGCATTCAAAAAATAAGGCGAATATTCAAATTTCGTGGGACTTTCAGTTATTATTTTTTTTTTTATGTTGGTACACTCGTCTCGAAGATACTCGTATGTTGACGGTTTTAACCATACAGCATGTTTGGCTTGTTTGTGAGAGGCATAAGTAAGACAGGACAAAACGCCATCCTTTCATGGGTCTCTTCAATCTTGAGAACAGGAAAAAATTGCGGGGGCCAAATCTGGTGAATATGGTGGCTGAGGCATAATAAAGGTGTTGTTTTTGGTCAAATAATCTCTCACAAGCAAAGATGAGTGAGCAGGTGCATTATCTTGATGCAAAAGCCAATTCTGGGTGTTTTTCGTATTGCTTCACGCAAACGACGCATAACTTCAAGGTAATATTCCTTATTTACTGTACGACCTTATGGCAAGAACTCCTGATGCACTACGCCATGGTAATCGTACTTTTTTTGGTCTTGGCTCTCCTGGACTCTTTCATTGTGACGATTTGGCTTTGGCTTCAATGTCATAACCATATACCCCCATAATTCGTCACCAGTTATGACCCTTTTAAGCAAATCTGGATCATCGTTGACGTCATTCAACAATTCCTGAGCGATGCTCATGCGACGTTGTTTTTGTTCAAAATTCAGGAATTTTGGAACGAACTTCGTTGTCGCACTCTTCATGCCCAAAATTTCCGAAAAGATTGCGTGGCATGAGCCAACCGATATGCTGACATCCTCAGCAACTTCTCTAATTGTGATTCAACGATTCTCCATAACAGTTTGCTTCACTTTCTCAACATTTTCATCGGTTGTTGATATGCTGGGGCGCCCAGAGCGAACGTCGTCATTCACATCTTCTTGACCTTCTGTGATAAGCTTGTACCACTTGTAAACATTTTTTTTAACTCAGAGTACCCTCTCCGTATTTCACTGTCGACATTTCAAGTGTTTTTGAGTACTTAATTCCATTTTTTACACAAAATTTGATGCAACTCCTTTGATTCATTTTTTCGATAGTGGAAAATCGCTGAATACGCAAAGCACTTGTTTCATTTTTACCTCTCACAAACAAACTAAACATGCTATATGGATAAAACCATCAACATATCTTCGAGGCAAGTGTACCAACATACAAAAAATAATAATAATCGAAAGTTGAATGTACGTAGACCGCGAATTTTGAAAATTCGTCGTATTTTTTGAACACACCTCGTATAACTTTTAAAATATCACGCTTCTTGATATCAAACCCGCACTGCGCATAAGATTTACCTGATATGACGACGTAAAAATGTCCACATTCTGATGAGAGAACATCGGTTTGATAAATTTTGAAATAAGATGGTAGAGTCTCTTCTCTTATTGTAAGACTTTATTTGTTTATTTTTGTAGACTCATTTTGGCCATAAATTCAACGTGTAGTTTTGAAAAGTCTCGTTCGTTCCTATTACTTCCACAAGGAAGTGGAACTTCCTATTAGTTTCACAAAGGGTAAGTTCCGCATCATCTGAACAAATCTTGTTTAAGGTAACTTATTAAAAGTTTAGAAAAAATTATTTCATGCAAGATATTTTAGTTGTTCGTTATGAAAATATTTACATGTTCGCTATATACATACGTATTGCACTATACTACGAGTATATACCTATATAGGTCTAGGATAATAATGTAGAACTTTTATTTCATTATATAACGTTGCCATTATGTACGAAATACGAATACCATATCATTTCATCGACCGCCTCTAGATTGGTTGCAGCCATGGATCCTTTTTTGAGGTGGCTTTCGACCACTTTTTCGTACTTTAAGGCGGTATCTCGGCGATAACATAACGAATGTTGATTTTTAAATGCTCCAACGTTTAGGGTTTACCTGTGTCTTTGACATAGTCCCACAAATGCAAAGTCTAACGGCGTCAAATCGTATGATCTTGGTGACCAATTGACGCCGTTAAAACGTGTAATTACGCTTTCTAAAAACTTCTCATGCAATAAAGCTGCTCGTGGCACCGTCTTGTTGAAACCACATATCGTCTAGTTCATAATCTTTAATTGAAGTCTAAAAAAAGGCGGTTATAATACGGTCATAGCGCTCTGAATTGAGCAGTTTCTCTAACGTCATTTTCGAAATTGCATGATATGAGGAAAGAGCCGAATTTCTTTTCTAAATAAATTTTTTGAGGTGGAAATGTGATGGTTTGGGCAGCGTTTGCTGCAGCAGGATGTTTGAAGCTGGAATTTGTATCCTTAACAACCAAAAGTGCAGATTATATCCGAGTTTTGTAAAACAGTCTTATCCCATTTCTGGATGAAAATGGGGACAGAGACTAGATTTTCCAACAAGATAACGCCGCAATCCATTCCGCAATTCCTCTAAAAGAATCAATGTTATGAATTTTATAGCGCTTAATAGATCCATAAGTGTCAGGATCTCGTAAAAAAATTTGAATGGGACTATGGCTCCTGTCCAGTTTGCGCCTAATTCCTCTTCCATTGCATCCTTCGTCCTTGTAAGCTATTATTTTATCTATTTCGTGTTCTGTTCAACTTTTTTCTCGCGGCGGCATGTCTTTTTTATTATTGAATTTTGCCGCTTTACAAAAATAATAATGATCTTCTCGCTTACATCTTTCAAAACTCATTAATTTAGCTTGGCATTATAATTGTGAAACACGCTAAGAAGAAGAATTATCGCAAAAACTATAATATCGTTATCTGCATAAATCCCAAAGTTTGTGTGCATGATTGTTTCATTCAAACAAGTATTTTGATAGAACATAATAATAATAAAAAATGTACCCATTACACAAATAAAACAAATTTATAGCTGTTCTTATAAATATGAAACACACTTTTTAGTTATTACTTTAATTTCTCTGGGTGTAGAAAACGTTCACACAACATTCAAAACAACTTTCGTTGAATGTCTTTGCAGCAGATGTTTCTGTGCCGTCAGTTGTTGGCGTTGCTTCAGAAAAATATTCGTACTATTTTTCTCATATAAGACGTCATCTTGTCATTTCAATATTAACTTTTAAGCGTCCTTAATATTTTGGGCTTAATCTAGTGGATGCCATGGTAAACATTCAAACACACATACACACACGTGCTTAAAAGCATATACCCTTCCTTCCGTACGTATGGACGCGCTTGCATTAAATTTTATTCATAAATATTCCAACGATCTGAATTATTTTAATGACATTGTAGGCATATTTGAAATCCCGTGCCAGGGGTTACTCTCTGGCGTCCGTCGTGGAGTTTCATTGTAATTTGTAGGACATTAAATTTTATATTACAACAACACCAAAGCGGAAAAACCAAACGACAGTTTCGTTAAAGTTCGTTCATTGTGTCAAACGAAACCAAGCAGTGTCACTAGCGGAAGGAACTAAATCGCACCGGAAGTTTGTTAGGCAATCTGTTTTATTTCTATGTGTTTGCTATGTGTACATGTAACACATAAACACACAGCCGACAATAAGCTTTAGGTTTGCATGCGTGTTAGTGTGCGTTAAAGTTTGCTAACTATGCAGGTTTCCTGATTGCTGCTGGGAATGCGTTAAAGTTCGCTTTGTCTCACAAAAAAAGAAGAAAAAAAAAACAATTGCGAAGTACATTTAATTTCGTAAATAGTTGTTCACTATTTCATGGAATCTAATTACTTTTGCACTGGCTGTAGTTTCGCTTTCATATTTGAGTTTTGCAAAGATTTCTATCATTTGCATTTGGGACTGTAATGAACGAAGCATACCTGCGTATGCACATCGTCACGTGATTATATTTGAACCTTGATGTAAATGTTGTCTTGGTCATTATTTCTCACAGGCATTTCAAATATTTTGCAATGAATTTTTTTTTAATAAAGTTAAGTGCACGAATGCTGCCTGATTCTTTTCTATGCTGAGTTGTACTATTTAAAGGTTACATCATTGTGTTGACAGTTGAATCTGGGGAAATTAAAATTATGTAGTTGCATTGTTTATAGGAGAGCCAATGTAAATTAGGATATTGCATAGAAATGCCAAATTTTATGCAGTGTCAACAAAAGAAACTACAACCGTCAGAAAACCATTGATTTTGCTTAGGGCATTCTGGTTACTACGAGGTGTGATAAAAAAACGGGGTTTTTCAAATTTCATGAGTTACTTAAGTTCGATTTTCGCATTTTTTTTTTCTGTTATGTTGGCACACATGTCTGTTACATATGTTGACAATATCAGCCATTTTGGATTGTCAGTTTGCTTTTGACAGATAAAAAGGTTAGTCGTGTTTTGGTAAGCTCTTCGATTTTTTACTATTCGAAAAAATGATCGATCAAAGAAACTGTATTAAGTTTTGTGTAAAAAATGAAATTAAATGTACAAGAATATTTAAATGCTGACTGTGGCTTTTGGCGAGTCTACTATGAGCAGAACACAAGTTCAATTGTGGTATAACCGGTTTAAGGAAGGCCGAGAAGATGTCAATGATGATGCTCGTCCTAGACCGAAAAAAGCACGTCAAGTTCGGTAAAATGTAAAGGTTTTGCTCACTGTTCTTCGATTGCAATGGCGTGGAGCAACATGAATTCTTGCCACAAGGTCGTACGGTCAATAAGGAATACTACTTTGAATTTATGCGCCGTTTACGCAAAGCAATTCGTCAGAAACGCACAGAATTATGGAAAAACCAATCATGGATTTTGCGCCATGAAAACGCACCAGCTCACACATCGATGCTTGTGCATGAGTTTTTTGCCAAAAACAAAACCGCAATCATGCCTCAACCACCATATTCGCCGGACTTTTTCCTCTTCCCAAAACGGAAGACACCGATGAAAGGAAAGCGTTTTGCTACGATTGAGAAGATAAAAAAAAATCGAAACAGGAGCTGCTGTCGATATCAAAAATCTCGTTTTAGAAGTGTTTCGAGGATTGGAAAAAATGCTGGCATTAGTGGGTTATATTTTTAAAGAAATAAACTAGAAATTAATGAATAAATAAATACTTTTTAGAAAAAATTGAAAATAACGGTTTTGATCACACCTCGTATATGCTATATATACAGAACTGTAACAAGATTTGCTAAAATTGTTACGCATAAACTAAAGGGTGTGCCAACAAGAACGCAAGATGTAAATTTGGCGCCATTCGTTTGACATTTGAACAATTGTTATAGTTTGCTAGTAGAAGGTAGGAGGTTAGTAAAAATGGAGCGCTACACGAATGAACAACGCATTCTCATTGTGAAATTGTTTTACCAAAATGGTGAAAGTTTTGCGGCTACAGTTCGCGAATTGCGATCAATTTGGGGTCACAATAATGCTCCAAAAGAGTCAATTGTAAAGAGATTAATGGATAAATTCGCCATAACTGGGTCTGTTAGTGATGTAAAGACAACAACGGGCCTTTGACCAGGTCGATCGACCGAAAATATCGCAGCTGTACGTGATGATGTCGCTCAAACTCCATCCACCTCAATTCGATACCGAGCCCAGCAAATTGGTGTCTCCAAATCCACTATGCAGCGAATTTTGACGAAAGATTTGCATCTCATGCATACAAAGTTCAATTGACTCAGGAACTGAAGCCAGCTGACCATGGACAACGAAGGGAGTTCGTTAATTGGGTATTGGAGAAACAACATGAAAATGCTGATTTTGCCGATAAAATCATCTTCAGTGACGAGGCCCATTTCCATATTGATGGCTTCGTCAATAGGCAAAATTGTCGCATTTGAGGTAAGAAAAATCCCCGAGTGATTCACGAGAAGTAAATGCATCCTCAACGTATCACTGTGTGGTGTCGATTTTGGGTTGGAGGAATCATTGGATCTTCTTTTTATGGAAATGAGGCATGTCAAGCGGAAACAGTCAATGGTTTTCGGTATCGTGAAATGATAACCAGTCTTTTCGTGCCTAGAATTGAAGAAATGAATGTGGACGGCATGTGGTTTCAACAAGACGGCGCTACATATCATACAGCTAGAGAAACTATTCAATTTCTGCATAAGTCATTTAAATCTTGCGTTCTTGTTGGGACACCCTTTATTTCAGCAATTCGGAAGAAATAATAATGGGTGGGAATAGATAATTAATGCGAAAGATAACTAATTCTTATAATTTGTTAAGTTTAAATAGAGAATATAGTTTTCTACAATTTGGCCATTTATAAATAATATACGGCGGTCCAGGAGGGCTGTCCCAAAACTTACCGGATTGACGTATAGATGGTGCCAGCAGTTTGAAAAAAATTATTTTGGTGAAAAGTGCCAACCTTATAAAATATATGTTTAAGTTTCAGGGCGTCAGGTTGTTTAGTATTTTTATTTGAGCTATCAAAGGTAAACGATCTCAGTGAATTTGTAAACATAGAACAAATTGGGCACCGTTATGTAATTTAATATTTCCGTTTGAAAGGTCTCAGTCCAACCAATATTAAAGCCGAGTTAGGTTATTATACTGTAAATATTGGGTAGCAGAGTTTAAACGGGGCTGTACGGTTTCATCTGCAGGCAAGTCATGGGAAAAATCATCAACCAGAAAGGAAAAAAACATCAACGGCGAATATTATGCGAATTTATTGCAGCATTTACGTGATGAAATTATGGAAAAAATGACGCATTTGGCGTAAAAGTAGGTGTTGTTTCGTCAGGACAATGCTTTAGTTCATACATCCACTATTGCGATGGCAAAAATTAATGAATTAAAGTTCGAATTGCTTTATCGCTCACCTCATTCATCAAATTTAGCCCCCTCTGACCATTTTCTATTTCCAAACTTGAAAAAAGGTAGAGGTAAAAAGGAAGAGGTAAAGTCTGCGGTTGATAGCTATTGTAAGTAGTTTGACAGTTCTTACTCTAAACAGGGTATGGAAGCTATTGAATATAGCTGGGAAAAGTATATCGAGCTGAAAGAGAGTTATGTTGACAATTAAAGGCGAATTTTCCTAGCTTTTTTGTATCATCTTTATTATGTCGACTAGTTTTGGGACCGCTTTCATAGTATAGGTATTCTAAAAAGGACTATCGCACTCATAACATTTGTTAAGAAATGGTGCTAATTATGGTTACTGAGAAATGCTAAAAATGCAGGCTAAGTCGACATATAATAAGAAAGTGATTCTTACAACTTCTTGTAACTTTCACATTTTTTACAGCAGGTAAGCAAAAAGCTTCATCAGAAATAAACAAACAATGCCCAGTGCTTTTTTAATAGCTATGTTATTTATTCATAAATTAAAAGAAGCTCATAAATTTTTTTAGGGACCAACTTAATTTTTTCTATGATTGCTGAAAAATAATAAAAATAATAATTTAATTAACAAAATGTTAAAAGTCGATGTATTATTTATTAGAAGAAAAGTCGATTTTTCCATCTTGCAACTTTTTCAAATATATAAAGAAATATATTGCAGTTAAAGTTTATGTTTTATTTAATAGAACAACCCATTCTATTAAAAAATATACACACGTACACTATAAAATATGTTTACAAATTGTATTTTTGCGTTGGAAAATTCAAATGTTTTTGTGTAAAAGGCCAGTATATAGAAATGATTAAATGTTGTGATGAAAGTTAGAGTCACGGCAGTTTGGCTATTACTGCAGCATAAGAAAAACAATTTTTCGGAATTAGTAACGATGAATAGAGTATTTTCAACGACTTTCCAAACATATGAATATTAGTTTTTATGATTTGCCAAAAGGTAGATGCATTAAGGTCAGCTTTCGAATTACAGAAAGACGATGTGTGAGCAGAAGAAGCAGAAGAAGATACAAAAAATACAATCCTAGTGCCTGTAAAGAGGTTAACATTTGTAATTTCGATCTCTTTAAACGAAAACCATTCACTAAGGTCAATATCGTTTGATATGGCCAAAAAAATGACATTGAAAATAGATTACCCCCAATACGGATTACCTTTGCTTCGTTGAACTATGAAAAATTTGATTGAAACCATCAATATTATCAGATCAAGCCACTGTGCGCCGTTTCTCTCGCTTTTAACCAAACAAATCTTTCATTCAAACGTTCGTGCTGTTTTCTCTGATTTACTGTTCTAGTTGTTGCTAAGGACATAAAGAGAGATTGAACATTTGTAACCCCTTAAATTATTTGACCATTAAATTTAATCAAATGGAAAAATTGTTCTACATGAATTGCTATTATCCATGAAATATTAACTTTAATACGTTATAAATCTGTCAGACCATCCAACAGACAGATGGCAGAGAGACAGAGTTAGCAACCATTCGAGTTGTTGCTGTTGGACTGTCATTGTGTTTTTGCTGTCGTAGTTGTTGTTTTAAACGGATAACAATTAATCACTTGATGTCTGAAATATATATCGTATACATAAACCCAACCATGATACATGAGATATTCACTCGTCCCCTCGTCCTGTTCCTTTTATTTGCTGTCATGCTTCTCCCATTTTATTTGCTTTTAATTTATTAACATAGATTTTTTATGCTGGGGACCGACAAATACGATCACATAAAATGTTATTTTGTTTACGAAATTTATTAAAATAAACTTTAAAAATACATACAAATCCTCTCACGTATTTGCAACCAGTAGTGTTAGTGATTTTGTGTCATTGTGCGAGTGTGTGTGTGAGTGTGGGGGCCTTTGTAGCGTATGTGGATTTTTATAGCTAAATTGAATGAATTGTCCTTTTTGAAATTTATGCGCCCACAAAACAGTATACTAGAAACATTTTATAAAGGGAACAGCTTTTTCTGTCAATTATAATGTTGCCGATTTATGAGGGCGGTGAGTAAATTTGAGAGTAGTTAAGGTAAAAAAGAATAAATACCAAATTTCGTTAGCTAATAATTTATATTTTATTACACTTTTATATTTACGGTGCAGGAAGTACGTCATACTAAAGTAACATTAAATGTTAGATATCTTATCCTATAGCTTGAATCGAAGTTAGGGTATTGTCTCATTTTTTCATTATATGAGGTGTGATCAAAAAATAACCGTTATTTTCAATTTTTTCAAAAAGTATTTATTTATTCATCAATTTCTATTTTTCCCTCAAAGTAGTCCCCAAATATAGTACACCTGTGCCAGCGTTTCTCCTAATCCTCGAAACACTTCAAAAACGCGCTTTTTGGGATCGCCAACAGCTCCTGTTTCGATTTTTCTTTCATCTCCTTAATCGTAGCAAAACGCTTTCCTTCCATTGGTGTCTTCAGTTTTGGGAAGAGGATAAATCACGGTTGAGGCATGATTGCGGTTTTGTTTTTGGCCAAAAACTCACGCACATGCATCGATGTGTGAGCTGGTGCGTTATCATGGTGCAAAATACATGATTGGTTTTTCCATAATTCTGTGCGTTTCTGACGAATTGCTTTGCGTAAACGGCGCATAAATTCAAAGTAGTATTCCTTATTGACCGTACGACCTCGTGGCAAGAATTCATGATGCACCACGCCATTGCAATCGAAGAAAACAGTGAGCAAAACCTTCACATTTGGCCAAACTTGACGTGCTTTTTTCGGTCTTGGCTCTTCTGGACGCTTCCACTGGGATGATTGGGCTTTGGTTTCAATGCCATAGCCATACACTCGTGACTCGTCACCAGTTGTGACCTTTTTGAGAAAATCTAGATCGTCGTTGATGACGTTCAACAGCTCCTGAGCGATGTCCATGCGACGTCGTTTTTGCTCAAAATTTAGCAATTTTGGAACAATCTTCGCTGCCGCACGTTTCATGCCTAAAACATCCGAAAAAATTGCTTGGCATGAGCTGAACGATATGTCAACATCAGCTAGGCCTTCCTTAAACCGGTTATACCGTAATTGAACTTGTGTTCTGCTAATAGTATACTTGCTAAACGCCATAGTCAACATTTCAAATGTTCTTTCACATTTGATTTCATTTTTTACACAAAACTTAATACAGTTTTTTTGATCCATTTTTTCGAATAGTAAAAAATCGAAGAGCACACCAAAACATGACTAACCTTTTTATCTGTACCAACATAACAGAAAAAAATGCGAAAATCGAACATATGTAATTCACGAAATTTGAAAATAACTGTTACTTTTTCATCACACCTCGTATATATATTACAAATCCGAAATTAAAATTCAGCTTTGAAAATAATATTTACTTCATATTTTTTGCATTCAAATGAAATTAGTAATAGTACAAAATAGTATAGTACAAAAAGTATAGCACAAAATATTTATCAAATGATTGAAAACTCAAAAAATAATCTGTATATACAAAGTTGTTGCTCTACTGACTGACTGACTGACTAATCATCGTCCAGATCAAAAGATTAAGGCTTGAATCACGAAAATTGGAACATATTTATTTATTATTTTATAACGCTGCACCCTCAGATAGATTCCGTTTGGTCGACAAATTTTCTCCAAGCATTTCTGTTTTGAGCCGATGCTGGAACACATCGGGTGTTTTTAGTTTTCTTACATCATCTCCTACCAGGTCTATCTATCTGGTCTACGGGCGATGATATATGTTGTCACCAACTGTAAACGTCGATAAGGTGATTTTCAAGGTTTTTAGGGCTAAAAACAGTGTAAAATGCGATAGATTTAGTACCATCGCCCACTTACAACGGCTGCAGCTAAAATATTGTCGTATTCCCCTTCCAGAGCAAACACGCTGTAAGAAGGTTTTTTTCTAAATTCTTCCTTTAATGGGTAGAAGCAGCATAAAAGGAGAGAAATACGGGTGTCGCCCAACTCAAACGGGTAAAGCTAGAGTTGTGAAAATTGGTGTCCATAAATAGAAACGCGACGAGAAGACCTTTTTCTTTATTCGAACCTTTAGGGATAAACATCAGATAAAAATGGACAAATCTTTTATCATCGTCCAGCTTAAACAACTAGAGCTTGAATCTTGGAAATTGGTGTCTTTATTTCCCTTAAAGAGTTAACACTTGGTAATAAGGCCCTTTTTTTGAAATTTAAGGGGTAAAAACAGGAGAAAAAGACAGGATTCAGGTACCATCGGTCTAGCTTATACGGCTAGAGGTAGAATCAGAAAAATTGGTGTAAAAAGGGACTAAAATCTTACCAGCGGTGAGCCTAGAATCACAGCGAAAAAATGTAGCCACATCGACATAACTGATTTTTTAGGAAATCGTATTTTTATGGGATAAAGTCTGGTAGGTACGCAAGAAAAATTGTATCACTAAATAATACAAAGGATCGAAGTTAAGGTCATCAATATTATCTTTCAAATTTTTACAGAATAGATGCGCGACAAGAAAAGATGTAACGCCATTCTTAGCTTTAGGAGTCAATAACGTTATAAGAGAAACAGGAATAGAAATTAAATCCATGAAGCTGCGTTTGTGTACTATCGAATACCCATCTTTTGTGGCGTAGTGGTTTTAAAAAATGACATTTTTTATATTCGTACAACAAGTAGAATACGGAAAAGACGGCGAAATTGGCACTATCGCCAAGAACAAAGTAGTAAAGCCTGAACCATCAAATTGGGTATGTAAAATCACCTATAAGCGTAGGCTGGGAATTTTACACAGCTTTTAGTCCTAAAAACCTTGAAAAACCCCTTATCGCGCACCTACCTTCCTATAAGAGATATGTATGTCCCACACTAATCAAATCATTCCTTGCACTTGAGAAAGAAGCGGATTCAGTAGATCTGAAGATAAATGGAGAAAAAACCAAGTACATACTTTGTACCCCAAAGCACATTGGAATGGATCCAACCATCACTATGAGCCCATATAACATCGAAGTTGTCAAGAACTTCATTTACCTATTTAAGAAAATTCTTGCCTTTAAGAACAAAATATGAAAAGATGAGGGCAAAAATGGTCATATCGTTCAAGACAAAGGGCTAATGTTGGAATCATCAAAATTTATTATATTTTGCGGTAACTATTCCTAATCTAATAGTTACCGCAAAATTGGCGCATTATGCTGGAAAAAAGTTAAACTCATGAAATTGGGAGTGCAAAATGTAGGCGTGATGGTGAGGAATTTTTGAAAATTTGTACTTTTTTGTACTTTTATGGGGTTAATAATGGGCCGTCTTATAAAAAAATGTCCATGTTACAATCTAACTTCACAGTTTCTCCGAAATTAAAACCATCGGTTAAATCCCCTTAGGTTGTAGTCGGAGAAACTGTGAAATTAGAAGTATGCATTGTAAGATGGAAGGAAGTAAATTTGACAGAAATTGAGTCAGACTATATAAAAAGGCTAAAGCTGAAACATCATAGGAGAGAAGGAACAAAAACAATACCTTTGTCCAGACTTAAGAGCTGCAGTGACAATTAAGTTCGCTGTATTGTCCGAAATTTGAATTAGTAGGAGCTTAAACGGATGTGGGACAAATAAAAAAGCCATGACAAATATATTCCCCTGGTAGTGCTAAATAAACTGCAGAGAAATTTAATATCTAAACATTTTTACTTAAAATGTGGAATGACGTATACGGAATATCGGGGACTTGCTAGTCTTACATATAGCTTTTCAACTGCTTCTTTTGTTGCAAGCTGCTTCTAAACTAAAGAAATAAAATATTTTTCAATATGGAAAAATACTTCTTTTTGAGTTCTTTAATACCATAACTAAGATAAAATAAAGATTTCTCAAATCAAAATTAATTGTGATAAATTTGATTGCTTAGGCATCAAATTGTACCCTTTACCTTTATCTACTGCCGCTTAAAAAGTCATCATATTGCATGAAAAAAACAAGTTTCCTTTGTATCCCATGAATGAGACATAGGAGAGATTCTTGCATTTAGTGAGCTTAGACGCATTCTATTTTTAGACTCACTCAATGTGATCTACAGTTGAACAACGATTCCGAAAGTTACAGTTTGAGAAGAATTTATAAGACTTATCCATATTTCGACTACTCAAAGTGATCGTTAAACATATAAATGTGACTCCTGCTCTAAGATAGATAGGTGGCTGTACCGGGGATTAAACCTGCGATCATGCGAACGATAGTCGCGTGTACTGGTCATTTTGCAGGAAATGGTTTGGAAAAATAACTTTAGGTGAAAGCTTAAATACCATTGCAGTAATCAGTAATATAGACAGTGGGAGATTTTTAAGGGTGGTAGAAAAAGTAACCTCACCTTTCCAATTAGTAGGTAGTGCAGCCCTATTCTTTACATTTACATTTCGTCGAAAAAAAAATTGTTCTGAAAACATTTTTGTTCATTTTGAAAAATATCTTTATAACTTATTGCTTCACTTAAATGAATGTATGCATCATTCGATATTGCAAATGTTTCATGACTATTTAAGTCGATTAAGCTATGCCCGTCTGGCCAGCTAGTAGAGACGATAGCTGCCATAACTCTTTATGAAATTTCTTAGATACTTCAATATTTTGCCATATCATACCTTTTACATAAATTTGAGGATTTTCCGAAACTGAAATTCCTGTAATGTCAATACTGTAATTCACAGACTGCAGTAATATTGATGTTTGTACCCTGCGTTGATTTATAATGCTTGGTAGAATTTAAAAAAATCAAAAAAATTTTTTTTTAATTTATACATTCTTATGCTTATGAATCTATTTTGTCGCGCCAAATTTAATGAGATTTAGTAAATATCGGGCGATTGCCACAGGGGGGTCTAAGGAAGGAAACAGAGTGTATTGCGACACTCCTTCTGCTACCTCCTATACGAATTGGTCAATTTTCCGAAATTCACTCTTAATTCTGCAATTTCTAATTAGTAGGTCGCAGTAGCCTATATTTTTTATTCCATTGTATTAATTCTCAGTTCCCTGTAAAACTTGAGAAACGTTGGTCATTTAACCACGCCTCTTCCAATATCTAGCAATCAAAAGACTGATACCCAAACGTACTTAGAGTCATATCTTCCAAGGAGTTCTTCTAAATTCAGACAAAATTGGAACACATCAAGTGTTTGATAAACTTTGTTTAAAGTGAAAATGAACTACGCTGCCATGCGAAGTACCTGCCGTACTAACTAATTCATTTATCGAAATGTAATTTTTCCGTGATAATGCCTACCTGCCGGTGTATATTTAGTACAAACGTGATATTGCAATTAGTGAAATTTCAAAAGTTGACAATATTGTATTAACTAAAGTAAAAAGTTAAACGAAAATAAGTTATCGTTTAGCTAAGCATAAAATCGCGTAACTTCCCATGCAAAATTTAGGTACATTTATAATTCAAGGCTCTGCCTTTCGTAGAATCGCTTTGCATCCCTGACCATTCAAGTTCCCATATACGCTAGCAATGAACTTCCCTTCGTTCTTCATGTACTAATTAGAACGAATTTAACGGAATTCCACAAAATTTACCACAATGTGGATGGACATAGGACAAGTTTTTTTGAACGTTCACTGTCCGACGATTTCGGGTCTTTAACCAAACTTTCTTTCAATGGAATTAACCGTCAAGTACGAGATGTGTTAAAAAAATAAGATGCATTTTCAAATTTCGCGGGCTACACACATTCGACTTTCGATTATTATTCATTTTTTTTAAGTTGGTACACTTATCTCGAAGATATGTTGGGAATGAGACAAGTGTTTTGCGTGTTCGGCGACTTTCTGCTATCGAAAAAATGGATCAAAGAAGTTGCATCAAATTTTGTGTAAAAAATGAAATTAAGTGCTCAAAAACACTTCAAATGTTGACAGTGGCATAGGGTGAGAGTACTCTGAGTCAAAAAAATGTCTACAAGTGGTACAAGCTTTTCACAGAAGGTCGAGAAGATGTGAATGACGACGCCCCAGCACATCAACAACCGATGAAAATGTTGAGAAAGTGAAGAAAGTTGTTATGGAGAATCGTCGAATTACAATTAGAGAAGTTACTGAGGATGCTGGCTTATCAGTTGACTCATACCATGCAATCTTTTCGGAAATTTTGGGCACTCAAATTATCAATTCGAGGTATTAGTTTTCAGTCTACAGAAGACTAATGAGAGAACTGAAGTGTTTTCCGGAAAATGCGTTTGAGGAATAGTTTGATAATATGATTGCGCGTGTTTTATTCCAGAAGGGGCTACTTTCAAGACGATTTAATTAATTGAATGAATAATAAATATTTTATGATTTATTGACCTCTACCTGGAACTATTTTTGATGCAATGTGTAATAACAAGGTTTATTGAATGGTTTTCATAAGAAACGGAATTTTTTTCTGTCAACCTTAAAGTTTAATTATTTATAAAACAGGTACCAACTCAGGTTTTTAAGATGTAACTAATGCAAATTCCATAATACAGATTTGCTTGATCTAAACTATAACTAAAGTATATTTTCTAATATCCCTCCCATTTAAACGTTTCTCCCATTATACTGCTCTCCTCTATGTCATTGGTTTTTTTTTTGTCCTGCTTGTCCTGTTTTGTCATACAATATTTAACATGCACTTGTGGGTTTTAGTCATGACAACAACAAAAAACTCCAATGAAAAATTAGCAAGGACGTCATTCGCTTTCTATGGGCTGCAGTATAGACGCAGTCACAACATCCATAGCTTATTTTAGCCGGTCCGTTGGTCTAACAAACGCACATTTGTGGGTCACTCAATTTGATGCATGCATTGAAATGTTGTTGCCTTCTGTTGCAACATTTTCGAAAAAAAAAAAACGATAAGAGAATTATTGGAAATACATTTATTTTTGTCCTGTTGCCTTGAACTTTCCCAGCGGTTTCTCCTTCCGCAACTCTGACTAGCACTCCAACATATATGCATTTTGGCGGACAGTTTTGGCGGGGGATTTGGAACAGTCAGTGATTTTGTGTGGGTTTCCCTTATACGAGAATTTATTTAAACAGAATTTTAAACAGTTTGTACATCTTCCTCCTTTAAATTTAAGGCCAATATTGAAGTTTCAAGGCTTCTGTGTTCATTTAATGTAGTTTCTTGTTTCTTTTGCTCTTCTATTTTTCTTTTGCAAAGTTCACTTAAGGTTAACTTTAGCACAGAGAATGCGGGAAATGAAAACGGACAAAGTCGAAGTACAGACAACTTAAAGCACTGCGAATCTAGTTCAAGTTGTTTGCTAAGAATTCGCAAAAGAAAAATATTATGAGTGAGGCGCTTGAATGACTTACGAAAGGAAGAGAAGTTAATAAAACCCAGAAACGAATGAGATGGCGGCGAAGACATTTCGATTTCGATATTTACGTGATGCCGAAGAAATCAGCTTATTAAGTGCTTGTTCAACTGTTACTAATTTGAGGGCAACAGGGTGGTCCAGCAGTGTATGTCAGAAGCAACTTGCTGAAATTATTCAATCGAAATTTATTTATCTAAGCTAATATTTATGAATACGGCTTTAATAGTTTTATTCATAACTATAGAAACACAAAAATACATTCAAAACAGCAATGAGACATTTGAACGTTTTAGCACTTGCTGAGTGTTTCATAATAAACATATACATATATAAACGTATACATTCTTACTTTGTTTATATATATATACGTTTGTAATATGTATGTATATAAACAAAGTAATAATAATTGTCAGTTTGACTGCTCGCGCTGGTCATATGGATTTAATTTATTTTTAAACACTAATACAATTGATCTTAATTATGATGCCAATTTTGAGTGGAATCTGAGAATCAATTTGTTTACAACATCTGGTTAATTCAGTCAATGTTCCATGTTTGCAATGAATGAAATTTTTGTGTTGTCAATAAAGTTTCGTTTATTGATAGATTGAAAACTTGGCTTTTAAAACTCGGCCATTTGAGTAGAACAAAAATTTCTAGAATGGTCGAGACGCCATTCTGGAGTTGGGTAGATAATATCGAAATAGTGAAGGAAATCGAATTCTTTGCTATATTCTGTCAGAACTTAGTAAATTTATCAAGTGTTAACAAATTTTGGTTTAGATTTTTATCACTTTGGTAAGAGCTCAACAAGGTTAACATAAACAAAAGGGTGGGCAATTTAGCCATGTCTTCAAAATCCTATATTACCGACCCATCGTGGTTTAAGTAGGCCCTCTTAACCCACGTTATATGTTGTATTATGCAGGGCGGCGCAATACAACGTGCATATTGCATCATCTTTTTTTGCGGGCAAAAAGGCGTGGGCGGGGGGCGCCTACATCGTTGGGTTGGCGGGCTCATGAAGTTTTAGTCCCTATGAATCACTTCGACGGGAAGCGTCGCGCATTTTACGAGAACTCTCGTTCACATATTGCTACTAGGCGACTATATTGTGCTGAATATGGACTACGGCGAATTAGTGAAGCTCCGAGTGCTAATTTAATTAAAATATGGGTAAAGCGTTTTGAAGAGACCGGTTGAACATTTGAACCACAGGCAAATGGTCGCCCAAGAACATCTAGGACCGAAGACAATGTTGAGAGAGTTATGGACTCAGTACGAGGAAATCCACAAATGTCGACTCGCAAGAGATCGTCTGTCTTACAATTATCGCCACGAAGTTTGCAACGAATTTTAACATTGGATCTTAAACTGCATCGATATAAGCTACAATTAACACAAGAATTGAAAGAGTCTGACTTCATAGCAAGGCTCGCATTTGCTAATGAAATGCTTAATCGATTTTCCAATTTTGACAATATCCTTTTCTCTGACAAGGCTCATTTCCTTATGAATGGGTTCGTAAACCGTCAAAATTGTCGTTACTGGAACAGTGAAAATCCCAAAATCAAATACCAGAAACCATTGCATAGTCCTAAAGTGACAGTATGGGCAGCAATCTCTGGCAGAGGAATAATTGATCCTTTTTTCTTCGAAAATGCGCGGGGCCAAAACGTCACGGTTAATACGGAACGCTATGTTGAGATATTGGACGGATTTTTGGCTCCAGAAATTGAAAGTTCAAGAATAGTGATATCCAGAACTTGGTTCCAACAAGATGGAGCTACCTGTCACACATCAAATGAGCACACACATCTGCTCAAGGAGAATATCCGTGGTGAAATGGCAGCCATTACACCAGTATTACTGAAGAAAGTTTTCAATAATTTTCGTTTGCGGTTAGAGGAGTGCCGTCGTAGAGAGGGTCACCATTTAGATGATGTTATTTTTAAAAAATAAACTCCATTTCTTACTCTACAATGCCTTAGATTTATTTTAACCATACCTTTTGTGTTTATTTTTTAATCTATTTTTTTAAATATGCACATTCTATTGTGCCACCCTGTATATTGACGTTGTATATTAACGTTTTTCCAATGAAGCTAGTTTTTTTTAGCATTTTTCATAACTAGGCCCGCAATTAAGACATCTTTTCAACAAGTTATGTGGATTTGGATGATTCCTTCTGGATTATATGATAATCTGCTTTTATTCAATTAATTTAATAATTAAAGTGGTAAATGTTAAAAAAGTAAATTTTTTGTAGGAAGATTTGGCGTGATGGTTAGAAAATGCGACTATAATTTGCTTGGTCCTGGATTCAATCCCACATACAGCCACCTATCACTATTTGGGCGGCGGTCACAATCCATGTGTATGATGAATATTTCGGGCAGTTGAGTAGTCGACAAGTCTGGTGAATACTCCTCATACTGTGGCGTTCGGAATCATCGTTAAACTGGTAAATTCCGTTGAGCCTAAAAATAGTATGCGTGTAAGCTTACTGAATGTAAAAAGCTTTCCCATATCTCATTCATAGGATGCAAGAGAACTGGTTTTACCTTACATGCGTTTTTATTTTTATACTCATTAGACTTTTTAAAGGCCTATTCAAATGCCATTTGATATTGATAATCTATTGATAACTTTTTTTTACATCGAGATAACCGCCAGCTAAAATAAGGATTTAAGGAAAAAGAGAACCCCAAATTGCATGAATGATAGCCAAGTGTACTAACCATTGTACCATGGCTGGTAGCAAAATTCCATCTTTCCATATTTTTTTCATTCAATTACACTAAATTCCGTCAAATTTAACAAACAAAGCGTTCGGTAAGTTTAATTCTAAAATGGAAATAAAGTCACAGAATCACATCTCAACTTGTACTTACCATATAAACTGATCGATTTTTCTCGAAATTGAAACTGCCACAATGATCAGTTTAACACATTTATTTGTATATTTATTTCACTTCACTCAATTATTCTAAATTCGATTGAACTTTGTATGCATAAAATGCATAAACTTAGTAAACTTAGGTCCGAGAATGAATGAAAGTGAACTGCATTGTCACTCCACTTCGTTTACCTCCCGTTTTTACAAAATTCGATATATTTTCTTTGATTTTTATGCGGGAGGCTTCAGAAAATCTCGTGTAATATTTGAAAAAAACTATTCCATTCGCCGAAATACCTCTTCTAGTAGCTCCATCCCCCCAATCCGTTTAAATCGTTCATATATTGCTACTAGGCGACTATATTGTGCTGAATATGGACTACGGCGAATTAGTGAAGCTCCGAGTGCTAATTTAATTAAAATATGGGTAAAGCGTTTTGAAGAGACCGGTTGAACATTTAAACCACAGGCAAATGGTCGCCCAAGAACATCTAGGACCGAAGACAATGTTGAGAGAGTTATAGAGTCAGTACGAGGAAATCCACAAATGTCGACTCGCAAGAGATCGTCTGTCTTACAATTATCGCGACGAAGTTTGCAACGAATTTTAACATTGGATCTTAAACTGCATCGATATAAGCTGCAATTAACACAAGAATTGAAAAAGTCTGACTTCATAGCAAGGCTCGCATTTGCTAATGAAATGCTTAATCGATTTTCCAATTTTGAATATATCCTTTTCTCTGACGAGGCTCATTTCCTTATGAATGGGTATTTGAAAAAAACTATTCCATTCGCCGAAATACCTCTTCTAGTAGCTTCATCTCCCCAATCCGTTTGAATCAATAAAAACGACATTGGATATAAAGATTTACTGGTTCATCTTGCCAAAATTTTGGCAATGGTTTATTTAGGTGTTCACAGTACATTTGAGTCTCTTTCCAACTTCGAAAAGGATACATTCATGTTTTAAACATAAAACCTGATTGTAGAAAGGTTAACATAAAAATTGAAGATTTGATTTATGACATATTTTGGAAAAAGTGTCCTTTTTTATAGTCAAGAATTTCAAAAGTTTATGAATACGGTCTGCTCTAATTGACACATAATAGTGCAGTCATCACCGCACTTTGGGAATGTGAAGTGAACAACATGTCTACTAGTCAAAAAGAGTAATTGAATGTTTAACTTATGTCAAATTGCGTTCAATTCCTTATATTCGAAGAAATTAACTAATTTTGATAAACTAATTTAAATGATGAAATGTAGTAGATCAATCTTCATACCGATACGATACAAAACGTTATTATAAAATACAATATTATGTGTGTATATGTATATGTACGTACATATGTAAGTTATGTTTACACATCAGTCCATTAAAAATTCACAAACAGCATTAAAAGCAATTTATCTGAAAACCAACAAAAACGATGACAAACGAATACAAATATGCTTTGTCACAAAGGATAATAAAATTTAAAGGTTTATTTCCAAAATGAATCGGCAAAAATCACTTAAATTAACCGACACAAAAGCGGAGCATCGCTACAAAACAAAAGAGTTGACATTTCAAATAAGAGGTGTGTATGTGTGTGTGTGTGTGTGCCCATTTTTTGAATGCTGGCCTCAGTTTCGTACGTAAACGACAGATGGATGACCAGATGCAAGCAATAAAATTATACAGGGGAGGCAAATGCGTCACAAAAAAAAAAGAAAAAAACAAGAATTTTTGCTTCAGCACACAACAACGTTGACAAAACCACAGAAACGATCACATAAAACAAACACTCCGACACAGTCGTATGCATAAACTAACTATCAGGTTCAACATTACATTGCATTGTGATACTGCTGACATATATCTGTGTCTTTACATATCCCATTTGTACACAAAAACACATACAAGTTTACAATGCATTGATATTAAACCAGGATTTTAGAAACCGGTTTTATTTGGGTTATCATAAGTTTATTAATATTAAATATCTATGTAAGCTCTTTTTGCGGACGGCGAAAATTCTAATTTGTGCTTTCTGACTGTTATTCACTTGGAGGTAACCAGAACCCTTTTCGGATTAGAATACGGTATAGAATTCTATTGGACAATCGTCTGATCTGTTGGTAGCTAAGATGCGAAGGCGATTAGTTAAGAAACCTAGTTGTAGGAGTCTGAAGCAACTCATAACTCACGCCAGCGACATTTAAGGCTGGCAGCCTCAAATTCTAGGATCAGATGCAGTGGCCCGATAAGCCGCTCATCTTAAGAAATATTATCTTAGGAACGTAAAAGAAAATAAAAAAGGGACTCCCCCAATATTGACGATCTACGTAAATGTTATAGGGATCATGATAAAAGGATATGCACCAAGAACGTTCGTTCTCTGGAGGTGACTCCATTGGATGTCTTTGGTAAGTTTTAAGCTGACATTACCGCGTCCAGGAGATGCGATAAACGATACATCTACATAATGATACATCTACTACAGTTGCCACCCAGGGAGCCATGAATCCGGATGTAGATTTGTTGTGATCAAGAGACTTAAACACCTTTTCTATCGATTTAGATCCCATAAGCGACCGTGTAGCCACCATACGCATTAATGTGAAATTTTTGAATGGAACACAAAGATGAGCAGTTGAAAGATGTATTCCCTAACCACCTAGAAGAAGTATACGACCGCTGACCAGACCATGCAATTAAAATTGTTCTGGGTGTTTTCATGCCAGAAGCAACGGAATCTATCCAGTCTATTCAGCAACATCTCCGAAAACAACTGGTTTCTTTCGATAAGGCGCATAACATGGTAGTCAGTGGTAACTAGATTCCACAAGACAACGTCGCTATCTCTAGACACCTTAACACAAGGAACCACATTAATTATATGGCAATGGATGGTGGGCATGCTTCTGGTGTCAAGGATGTGCATGTGATTCATGATGCTAACATAGATTTGGATCACCAACTGGCGAGACTGAGCGGAGCCAAAAATGTACATAATCAGACGCAAAGGAAGCTACACGTAGTTAAGCTGCATTCCTCTGAAGTAACTATAGCTTACTTCAACAAACTTCTTCAACTTCTACAACAAAACGCCCTTGATCTTGATGTTTCTGAGCCACAGTGGCAACATATTGCGCATTTTATGATAATTGCCGCAAAACCCATACTTGGGTATGAAAAGTCGCGCTCAGAGAACTCTGGACACGATGAAGAATGTCATATAGTGTCTGAGGAAAAGGATGTTGCATACAGGGCAACGTTGCAGCCAATTATAATGTTTGCCGTTTAAAGCACTCTGTAGGAGAAGACAGGTAAATCTACTTGTTAGGTGGAAGAAACGGTTGGGGAATAAGGATATAGAAAGATACCGAAACGAAGGTAAAGTATCAGTAACAACGGCTATGAAAGAAACACGCAGAGTGTGCTGCAATTAAGGGTAGTGCATTTTTCTAAGCTACGAGTGGCAGATACCAGCACAAGAAATCACTCCAAGCACTGACGATGGCATAATAGAATAATAATGGCATAATCCGAATAGCTGCATTTAGGCTTAAAAATAAAAAAGCTGCGGTTACTGGTGGCATGCCGACTGAGGTGTTTAAGACTGATAACAATGAACTGACAAATAGCATGCATCTACTCCTGAAAACGATTTTGCTGGAGAAATGCAGGTCCTATAATTGGAGTTTGAGTGTATTATGTCCTGTAATAAAAAAATATCAATTGTTCTTTATAAAAGAGTCCGTCGAACGTGATATATGAAAGACTAAAGCCTATTCTAGTTGACTTGATTGGACATTATCAGTGCGGCTTTCCACCTAGTAAGCTAACAGCTAACCAGATATTCATTCACATAACGACAAATTCTGGAGAAACCCAGAAAAACAGATTGGTACATATTATCTTTTATCGACTATAAAGCTGCTTTCAGTAGTCAGATACTGCATGAGGTCGTGACCGAATTTGGCATTCCCGCGAAGCTTATACACATTGTACGATGACACTGACTTAAACGAACTCTTCAGTGAAGATAGGCAGAAATCTTAGTAAGCCTGTTCACGCCAAACGAGGATTTTAAAATGGCGACAGCCTTTCGAAGAGGTCGACTTACTGCTGGAGATGATTATGAAGACTGCTGCAGTTAGCACAACCAGTACCATCTTTAGCAAGGACCCATTTGTGTCTTTAAAAGTGATTTTAGCAGAAACTGGAAATGTAATTTCATCACGAACGGTTCGTCGTAGACTACAAAAAGCACATTTATCAGTACGGATAGCCAGAAGGGTTCGTTTGCTTATACAAAAAAAAAATTTAAAGGCTAGATAGAAGACGGTCAAGCACGGAGGCGGCAATATTATAGTCTGGAGTTGTTTCTCGTGGTATGGAGTCGGTCCGATACATCAAATTACCGACACTATGACCAGACTGCACTACAAAGATATCTTGGAAAATACGATGTTGAACTTCGCTGTGGAAAGTATGCCTCTTAGATGGACATTCCAGCAGGATAACAATCCGAAGCATATTTCTAAGTTGGTAAAGGATTGGTTCTAAGTTAAAATGTTGCCCTTCTTGACTGGCCAAGTCAATCTCCGGACTTAAATCCAGTCGAAAATCTGTGGGAGAGTTGAATCAAAGAATTGGAAAGAAAAAATAAATACTAGTTTCTTTTATTATAACATTAGAAATACAATAAATACTAAAACAATAACAAAAAAAAAGAAACAAAAATTAAATTCAGTACTTTCCAAAAAGTAAGAAATTAATCAAAAAAACATTGGACAAAATAATACGTACATTTATAGGTAGTTAAAATATGGAAAAAAGTAAAAAAAAAATCAAGTTTTCTCTGCTAAATTGGTTGAAAATTTTCCTGCAGGAAGCTTATTGCCGGCGTGCAAGAAAGAGTCAACCAAATAATTGAAAATAAAGGTGGATGTACCGGCTTTTAACGAAACTCAACCAATTTAGCAGAGAAAACTTGATTTTTGTTTACTTCTTTGCGTATTTTAACTAAATGTACGTATTATTTTGTCCAATGTTGTTTTGATTAATTTCTTACTTTTTAAAAAATACTGAATTTAATTTTTGTTTTTTGTTATTGCTTTAGTATTTATTCTATTTCTAATGTTATAACAAAAGAAATTAATATTTGTTTTTGAATAAATTTTCATCTACAAGCCTTTAAAAAATATAGGGTGTACTTATTATTTTGACCATTTGTGTAAATAATATAAATAAATAAATAAATATTTATATATATATATATATATATTAGTTATTAAAAATGATATCCCGCAAATGGTGGCCATTTTCTGCTTCGCACAAATGTGCTCTTTCCACCACATTTTCTATGACCTTTCGCAAAATTTCCATTGTTATGTTGTTAATTTCGTCTCGAATATTGGATTTTAATTCGTCAATAGTCCTGGGCTTATTAACATAAACTTTCCCTTTTAAATAACCCCAAAGGAAAAAATCTGGAGCGGGTAAATCCGGGGAACGCGGAGGCCAATTAAAATTGCTTGTACGCGAAATTATTCTTTCACCAAATATGTCGCGTAAAAGAGCCATTGTGGCCCTCGCAGTGTGTGCTGTGGCTCCATCCTGTTGGAACCATATTTGCGGATGGTTTTCCACGGCTTGCCTTACAAAATCTTCCAACATGGCCCGATATCGATCAGCATTGATGGAAATGGCAACACCTCGTTCATTTTCAAAAAAATATGGGCCAATGATCCTTTCTGAAGAAACACCGCACCAAACAGTACACTTAACTGGGTGTAATTGTCGTTGATGAAGTACTCTCGGGTTTTCCGTAGCCCATATCCTACAGTTTAGCTTGTTAACGAACCCATTTAATTGGAAATGGGCTTCGTCAGTCATAACTAAGTTATGAATAAAATTAGGATTCTCTTGTGCTTTTTGCTGGAAATAAATTGCATAGTCAAGTCGTTGCTGGTAATCTGTCGGTTTCAATTCTTGGACAACTTGAATTTTGTATGGAAACATTCTTATGCTATGCAAAATTCGCTGCAGCGACCCTCTTGAGATGCCAAGTTTTGTCGAACGTCTCCTGGTTGATGTTTGTGGATCCTCCTGAATACTCTCCTGTACCACTTGAATATTGTCATCCGTGTGCACCGTTCGTCGTCTGCCAGCACCAGGAAGGTTCTTTACTGCTCCTTGTTCTCCAAAATTTGCAACAAGACGGTTTATTGTTGACTGAGAGGGTGCAACCCGCACATTAAATTGACGACGGTATGCGCGCTGAGTCAACACATTGGACCGTTGATTTACAAAGTAAATTTCAACGATTTGGCCACGTTGTTCAGTTGTGTATTGCTGCATTATAAATTCTCCAAGTCTTCTTTACAAAATACTAAAAAGAAAAAAAAAAATATATATAATAAAAAAGTTATAAGGAATTCACACCACTCCGTTCATTCTGGGCCACCCTGTACATACATTTTTTTTTTTTTTTGACTGGATGCATATTGCGGGAGCTTAAAATTAAAAGATTTGTTGAATTTATCATAATCTTAAAATAATGTAGTTATGAGGAATTAAGTTAACAATTGCAGACAAAACTGAAGGTGCGGTACAACATTATTTGAATGTTTGCTACTCAAAACTCTAAATTCAATTCATGGGGAAAAATACAATTAACTTTTGCATAATTCCCCAATTTCCCTTTTCAACCACAACATCCGTAGTTAAAGATTCTGCGACCAGAGACTCATTGTAATGCCGTATTTTCCCCCTTGGCTCCGTTTTTGTTAACCACACAATATTAACCTTTTAACACGGCTGTTAAACCGGGTTCTTCCTTGCAAGTTTTATGACCCTATTGTATACAATATTAGGTTTCATAGTTCACGTTTATCATTCTGCCCGCATATTAATGAATTTTACCTTTCCTCCAAGTGGTTGTGGTTGGCTGTGATACTGATGCTGATGCTGCTGTTGCTCTTGCTGATGGTGGTGCTCGTGCTGGTGGCTGGTAATGTTGTTGATGGCGATGACAGTGGTAGAAAGTGCTGTAAACATTTGCTAAACTTGACCAAATCCTTTTAATGGTATTTACAGACAATATATTCAATCCTTGGCTATAACCAAACAACCACTCTCATCTATATTTGTGCAACTGAGTAGTTTTGGGCATGTGTATGCGTATGCTAGTATAAATACGTGTGAGGTTTATAAGTGTGCATAACAATGTTCTCTTAGTGTCTGTTTTTATTTCTCTTCAAATTCTCAGTTTTAGTTCGAGAATTTTTCTAATTTGAGTTTCGCAAATGTTTTGAATCCATTCGACCGCATCTACTACCGGTGTCTTTCAATGGTCGTAGAGTCCTTACATAGTTCGTTATGGGATCTCGGTTACTGCAATACACCCGCGGCAAAATTTAGGAACACTTTCATTACAAAACAGCAAAGGTGCCGTAGGTGCCAACATGTGCTTACAACCTTTGATGAGGAACTGTAATAGTAAAGGATAAATATAAAGGATCTTGTTTAATTGTGAATGAATTCCTGAAGCTATTACGCTTTACTAGAACTTCGCTTTAAGCGAGCT
Organism: Philornis downsi; assembly: GCA_019455685.1. Classification (NCBI taxonomy): domain Eukaryota; kingdom Metazoa; phylum Arthropoda; class Insecta; order Diptera; family Muscidae; genus Philornis; species Philornis downsi. The sequence continues at coordinate 1,745,718 of JAHXMU010026457.1, forward strand.
GTATATTTTTCGAGCTTTATTAGTGAATACACTATTTGTTGGATGATATTTGTTGACTTTTGGCCAAAAATTCCGTAACAATGACAGCCTTATGAGAAGGCGCGTTATCGTGGTGCAGAATTCATGAGTTTTCTTTCCACAAACCTTGTATTTTTCGGCGAATTTTTTATCTCTCTATATTATTGTCGTGACTTCCTTGTGCAAAGTTCAAGATTAGTTCTTTCGGAACTAGTCGAGTGGCAAAACAAGTTTACACACGAACAATCCAGGCGAGATGATTCGTGTGAAAGTTCAACGGCTATCTCTTTCAAATTTATACGAGGATTTTCAGTCACAATTTCATTCACTTTATCGATGTTTATTTCAGCTAAATTAACGTTAACTGCCGACTACGTCTTTTGATTGCAGTGTACCACTCATATGCACTCATGTCATTTTTTGATGAAGTCGATACGCCGTTAGCTTTTTATTACCCTTTCACCGATTAAGCACACGAAATTCCATTTACAATAGAAAATTTGACACAAATTCTTTATTTGATATTCATATCCATTGTAAAAATCGGATATAAAAAAAAAATTCCGCAAACAAACATCAATATCGAGAACAATGTGCCAATTCAGTGGCAAACCCCATTTCGATAATTCCTTTAAGCTGTATATTTTGTCAAAATGTGAGTTACAATTATTAGAAGTTACCTTTCTTTTCCAAAATTTTGCACTACTATTTGTGCCCCCACTCTTAAGTCATGGGTATCAACTATGATGTTACTCGAAATTTTTAATATTGTTGGCCTTTTAATTAGAGAAAAATATCGGAATGGCGAAGAATAGGAAACAAATGATTACGATGGAAAAACTGTGAGGAGTTCTCACCAATAACGAAGTGTCAGTATTTCAATCGCAACTATGCTTCTATATCCCCCCTAGTGGTATGTTAGGCATACGAGGTGTGTTCAAAAAAAAAGGCGAATTTTCATTCTTCAAAAAAATATTTATTTATTCATCAATTTCTATTTATCTCCCTCAAAGTAGTCCCCCCAGATATAATACACTTGTGCCAGCGTTTTTTCCAATCATCGAAGCAGTTCGAAACGGCGCATAACTTCAAGGTAATACTCCTTATTTACTGTAAGAACTCCTGGTAAGAACTCCTGATGCTGTACGCCATGGCAAACGAAGAAAACAGTGAGCAAGACATTTAATCGAACTTGACGTGCTTTTTTTGGTCTTGGCTCTCCTGGACTCTTCCATTGGGACGATTGGGCTTCGATTTCGACGTTATAACCATATACCCATGATTCGTCACCAGTTATAACAATTTTAAGCAAATCTGGATCATCGTTGACGTCATTCAACAATTTCTGAGCGGTTCTGATGCGACGTTGTTTTTGGTCAAAGTTCAGCAATTTTGGAACGAACTTCGTTGCTGCACACTTCATGCCCAAAATTTCCGAAAAGATTGCGTGGCATGAGCTAACCGATATGCCGATATCCTCAGCAACTTCTCTAGGTTTGATTCGACGATTCTCCATAACAATTTTCTTCACTTTCTGAACATTTTCATCGGTTGTTGATGTGCTGGGGCGTCCAGAGCGAACGTCGTTATTCACATATTCCTGACCTTCTGTGATAAGCTAGTACCACTTGTAAACATTTTTTTCAATATTTCAAGTGTTTTTGAGCACCTAATTCCATTTTTTACACAAAATTTGATGGAACTTCTATGATTCATTTTTTTCGATAGCAGAAAATCGCCGAACACGCAAAACACTTGTCTTATGTACGCTTCTCAAAAACAAACTATACATGCTATATGGATAAAACCGTCAACATATCTTCGAGACGAGTGTACCTACAAAAAAAAAAAGAAAAAAAAAAAAAATAATAATCTAAAGTTGAATGTACGTAATCCTCGAAATTGGAAAATTCACTTTATTTTTTTAACACACCTCGTACTAATTGGGCAGTTTGCTTGTAATAGCCGAAAGTGCTTATCGGAGACTATTGTCTACGTGTCTGTCGAAAGCATCATTGAGGCCGTATTGTTTAAGCTTTGAGATTGAAGTGTTGTTTAAAAATGATCCAGCCAGGTGAACAAAAAGACAACAAATTCTCTTACACTTAATGAATGAAATATGGGAGAGTTTTCTCCTCGTACTCATGAACGGGGCCTACAGTTTAATGACAACTCCGAACGTATGTTTGAGAAGCATTTGTTCGACTGCTCGATTGATCGAAGTGTTCATCAGACATATCGACGTGATTGGCAGGTATTTGTATCGTCATTCGAACGAACGACCATACAAACCCCGCGTGCACGTTATTTTGCTGCATTGGTTAAACGCTGACAATGTATTTATTTCACTACAGACCTATTGCTAACATATAAAATGTTATAAAATAGATGAAAACAGACCTCTTAATTAAAGATAATTTATGATTACATTAATTGGAAATGGCGGCAAGGAAATGGTATTACTTTGTGTAATTTTATAACTTGCTGTACAAATCTTTTCAAACCTTTGTTAGGTAGATACTTTCCAATCCATTGTTGAAGACTGTAGGTGGATTTTGGGATGGACCTTGTGTATTATACGAGGTGTGATCTAAAATAACCACTATTTTCAAATTTCGTTAGTTACGTATGGTGGATTTTCGCATTTTTTTCTGTTATGTTGGTACACATGCCTGTTATATATGTTGACAATATCAGTTATTTTGGATTGTCAGTTTGTTTTTGACAGATAAAAAGGTTAGTCGTGTTTTGGTGTGCTGTTCGATTTTTTACTATTTTTTTACTATCACGAAAAAATGGATCAAAGAAACTGTGTTAAGTTTTGTGTAAAAAATGAAATTAAATGTGCAAGCACATTTGAAATGTTGACTATGGCGTTTGGCGAGTCTACTATAAGCAGAACACAAGTTCAATTGTGGTATAACCGGTTTAAGGAAAGCCGAGAAGAAGTCAACGACGATGCTCGTCCTAGTCGCCCGAGCACGTCAAGTTCGGTCAAATGTGAAGGTTTTTCTCACTCTTTTCTTCGATTGCAATGGCGTGAAGCATCGCGAATTCTTGTCACAAGGTCGTACGGTCAACAAGGAATACTACCTTGAAGTTATGCGCCGTTTGTGCGAAGCAATTCGTCAGAAATGCACAGAATTGTCAAAAAACCAATCATGAATTTTGCATCATGATAACGCACCAGCTCACACGTCGATGCTTGTGCGTGAATGTTTGGCCAAAAACAAAACCGCAACCATGCCTCAACCACCGTATTCACCGGACTTGGCTCCCGCTGACTTTTTCCTCTTCCCAAAACTGAAGACACCGATGAGAGGAAAGCGTTTTGCTACGATTGAGGAGATGAAAGAAAAATCGAAACAGGAGCTGTTGGTGATACCAAAAAGTACGTTTTTGAAGTGTTTCGAGGATTAGAGGATAGATTATGTGTGAGGGAGTCTACTTTAAAGGAAATATACTAGAAATTGATGAATAAATAAACACTTTTTGAAAAAAAATTGATAATAACGGTTATTTTTTGATTACACCTCATATAGGGTTATCCATTTTTTTGTTTCCAAGTAAAGAAAAATAAAATATACCCAAAGCTGTGATTTCGATGAAACTTTTATTTCATTATAATGCTTGGACCTTGCTATTATGTACGAAATGGAATATCATTTAAATGACCGCCCCTGGACTTCTTGCGCTCCAAACAGTCACATTGTCCGGATGCAATGGCTTTTCCGCAATCGCTTCTGGGTTTTCGAGCACCATGTGCGACAATTTTGCTTGTTGACGTAACCACCGCGTGAGAAATGAGCTTCATCGCTGAAGAAAATGTTGTTTGATTGAAAACCCACGTTTGAATTACCACTTCTATAGAAAGTCTTAACTATTTTTACGCGTTTTTCGGTTGTTAAACGATCCATATTCGTAAACGGCAAACATTTCTCTAAATAAATAACATTTAACAACTGATAACCTTGGCAGACCGACGGTTTTGAAACCACTGTGACGCAGTTGCACTATTTGCCTCACATACATATATTCGTAACAGATCTTTCCTGGTCTTACGATATTAAATTTTGCATTTATCAAGCTTGCTTTTACTCATCCGTTAAAATTGAGGCTCTCTCATTTGTTTAGAGAGATATTATTGAAAATTTTTAGTTATGATAGACTAAATAAATAACTACATTTCTCTCTCAGTGTAATATCGTATTAAATTTTATGCTCAACAATATCCTCATGTACAACCAGAGATTTTTGTAAATACCTAGTTGTACGTACCCCCTGCCATCCGACCATTAAGCTGAACTTCAATAACTTGCAGAGACCAGTTAAATCTTGATTAGTTTTCTGTAGGCTTATTTACACGTTGTCTGCATTTTATGTCTTTCTCGGCTGTTTTTATGGTCATGTCGTAAAGGTATCACCAACAAGATTTAAATACATTGAGATTTGTAAAATCCCTACCAAGGTTTTTGAATAGTTTTCATTTCTCTTGTTCTAGCCGCCTGTCCTGCATACATTGATGGCCTTTTGCTTGGTCAAGAGGCGTTGTATTGCATTTAGGTGGGATACAATTTTTGTAGATGATTTTAATTGAATTTAACATAGAAATTAATTACATTAAGTTGAGTTGGAAAGGAAATTGCTAAATGGTAGGTTTGAGCCTCATCAAAGGTGTGGTTATTCGTATGCAAATTTTCGAACATAAAATTTGAAAACATCTGCTTGAGAGAATGTCATATCGAATATAATTTAATTTAATAGAATTACATCGATGATAGTTGACAGGTGGTTAATTTGTGTTTGTAAAGTGATAATTTTCTTGGCTGTGTTTGGAAAAGTCTTTAGGTCAACAAAACAGATAAGATTGGTAACCTGATAATGTTGGGTTATATGGACTTACAATTTGAATACATTTTGTTATTATTTTAATTAACAAGAGTTTCAGTGTTTAATACTTTGCAATGTACAACAAAACTAGTGCTTGTGTTTGCTTCATCAAATGAAGAAGCAAATCATATGCCAATGCTCAAATTGACTGTGCATAGGGCTACTTCTTGTGACCACATCTTTTCACTGAAATGTAATAAAGACTATATTTGAAGAACATATGGTGGATGATCAATACCATATGTTTCGGGCTATTTTTCCTCTTCCTTTTTTCTTGTTAATTAATTAAAACGAATAGATAGAGAATTCAATTCCTCCACAATTTTATTACACAGCGAATATAATTTTCACTGGAATTTCCAAGGAGCTCTTTAACAATCGAATAATATGTTGATGTTTTGACAAAATGATATTGACACGTTGCCTGTCTGCTGCGATACTCGGTTATGTTTGTGCCAGGTTCGAAGATATTTCTTTCCTTTAATACGGAGGCAGTTCTTGCGATTTCCTGCCGGTTTCGATTAACAAGCATTGGCGAAATTTCATGCAGGAATCCGATTTATATTTATCGCTCAGTGCGCTCTCTGATGAGAAACATTGCGCGTTCGAAGGTAGATGGAATATTTCAAAGCTGTTTGATCACTTGGTATTATGTTATTTGCATAGTACTTTTAAGTTAGCTTATCTACCATCAGCCACTTATTCACACTTTCATATTAATTACCTGAATTCTTAGACCCGGATTCCGTCCACATACATTGTGTGTGTTGCAATGTGGCCAAAGTGGGAAGATGACTATCTTAACTACAGGGTGGCGCAATAAAACGTGCATATTTAAAAAATAGATTAAAGGTATGGTTAAAATAAATCTAAGGCATTGTAGAGTTATAAATGGAGTTTATTTTTTTAAAAATAACATCATCTAAATGGTGACCCCCTCTACGACGGCACTCCTCTAACCGTGAACGAAAATTATTGAAAACTTTCTTAAGCAATACTGGTGTAATGGCTGCCATTTCACCACGGATATTCTCCTTGAGCTGAACGGTGTTTCTTGGATTATTACCTTAGACTTTGTGTTTGAGGTATCCCCACAAAAAAAAAAGTCAAGAGGCGTCAAGTCTGGACTACGTGGGGGCCATGGGATATCACCTCTTTTCGAAATCAGTCTGCCAGGGAACATCTGCTTCACCACCGCCATGGAGTCATTTGATGTGTGACAGGTAGCTCCATTTTGTTGGAACCAAGTTCTGGAATTCACTATTCTTGAACTTTCAATTTCTGGAGCCAAAAATCCGTCCAACATCTCAACATAGCGTTCCGTATTAACCGTGACATTTTGGCCCCGCGCAGTTTAAGATCCAATGTTAAAATTCGTTGCAAACTTCGTCGAGATAATTGTAAGACAGACGATCTTTTGCGAGTCGACATTTGTGGATTTTCTCGTACTGACTCCATAACTCTCTCAACATTGCCTTCGGTCCTAGATGTTCTTGGGCGACCATTTGCCTGTGGTTTAAATGTTGAACCGGTCTCTTCAAAACGCTTTACCCATATTTTAATTAAATTAGCACTCGGAGCTTCACTAATTCGCCGTAGTCCATATTCAGCACAATATAGTCGCCTAGTAGCAATATATGAACGAGAGTTCTCGTAAAATGCGCGATGTTTCCCGTCGAAGTGATTCATTGCGGCTAAAACTCCATGAGCCCGCCAACTCAACGATGTAGGCGCCCCGTGCAATATGCACCTTTTATTGCGCCACCCTGTACTATCTAAAGGTCGTGATCGATGCGACTTACATGATGTCTGCTACTAATACTCAACTTTAATGACAACTTAACAATAGTAATTAATGTTATGAACAGTAGGATTGATGTGACGAACAATTAAATCACTCATCTTAAGTGATATTAATATTAAAATATGAATATCACAAATGTCATAAGGACTACGATTTAAGGTCATATAAATATGTAGAATTTTCGGACTCTTGGCAGAGGAAGTGCGTTAAATCGATTGGCGAATATGCTTGCGAAAGAGGTGATATTACCAACATATAAAATGTACGATGGTTAGTTCAATGATGCATAATATACGGAAGCTGTGACATTTACTTCAGCCGCCATGCACGAAGGCATAAATTCGGATGTGGGCTTGTAAAGAAAGTCCTGAACGAGTAAAAATGGGTAAAACTTACTACAAAACTGGTGATTCAAACGTGGGCACTTTTCGTGTATTACGGGGTAATTATGGTCTTCATAATCGACCTACTGTTGAAGGAATTGGCAAGGTAATAAGGAAATTTGAAGAGACTGGAAGCCTTACAGGTGTGGTCAGGCCTGTGCATCATCATAATGTGCGTGTTCACAATAAAAATATCGCTTTTGTTAGTAAAAGTGTGGCGGACAATCCGAATTTCAATTTACAGCACAATGGCTGTGTGGTAACCAACCTAACCTGCAAATGAAGACTATGAACTGGACGATATGTGGTTTTAACAGGACGATGCCAAGAGCCAGATTTTGGCTTCATTGCATGACAAGTTTTCAGAAAGCGTAATTTCATGACATATTACCACCAAGATCATGCGATTTGACGCCTTTATATTTTTTTGTGGGCATACGTCTAAGACCATGCTCACACGGTTAATCTCCAAACGTTGGAGTGTTTGAAAACCAACATTTTTCAAGTTATTGACGGAATACCGCACGAAATGTGCAAAAAAAATGGTCGAAAACTATCTCCAAAGGATCCACTGCTGCAACCAATCCAGAGGCAAGGTCCAAGTATTATAATGAAATAAAAGTGTCCTCCAAATCATTGCTTTATGTATATTTTATTTAACTTTGCATGAAAACGAAAAATGGATACCCATATATGTAGGACGGATCTCGATCTTCTATGAGATCCTTCCAGTGGCTCAATTGAAACACTCGCACTTTACAAACTAAACGTCCATTAATTCATTTATTAATTTGTTTAAAAGAAATACATTTGACTTATAGAAAATGACAAATAATTACTATAGCACGTCTTATTAATTTCACACCTAACGAGAGAGTGCGTAGCGAAGAAAAATGCAAACAATGCAAAACTTGCCAATTGACCAGGCGACAATCTCGTCCATTTCTTGACTTATGATCTATTACAATCTCTGGGTTGCCACCATACATATATATTAACCTATTTAATAAGTTTGTCAATTTGGTTGGTATAACAGTCGGATGCGGAATTTGAGAACGATCTGTCTTTTAGTTTTTCCGAATCATCTCCTGTATGTTTTGAAAACGACAGGAATATTTTCCATAACATGGGTATGAAAAAGGCGTGCTTACTCAAGTGCTAGAGCTATAAAAACGGATGTTGCATACGAATCATGGCAAAAACCAATGGCAGAGCATGCCGTAAGAGACTGAATTCTCTCTGGAATGGCTAAACTCTCTTGAGTGTATCCCATATTAAATCTTTCCTCTTTACGAAGTATTTTGAAATAATGTTAGTTATTATTTTAATTACCAGACATTTTTGTAACTTCAACGCCAGGAGCATAATCGAATATCGGTCGAATATGACATCATGTTATAACTTATATAAATCACTTGTGATACTAAATAATGTTATATGTTGCGCAGTTTCTTTCCATTCAACAGTTGATTTACGATGTAAATGAAAATGGGTCGAAATTGGGAAGCATATAAAATTACTTAATTTCGCTAACAGTCCTAGTAAGTAATTTTTTTAGCAACAAAACAAAGTTTTTAATAATAATAATAACTTGTTTAATTGAAAAAAGAATATAACACTTTTAAAAAATAATATGAGCCCATGTGAATGACTTTCTTTGAATTAGTTTTGAAATATAAACAAATATTGTTTAATTTATTTAAAAATGAAATTTTTCCCGTTTTAAAAAAGTAAATTTTCTTTTATATGGGGATGATTTAAAAATATATCACAAAATTTCTAATATTTTGAAGGCTCTAGATCTTCAGAACGATTTAGATAATTTTCTTGATTGGTGTTTCCTAAATAAACTTTCATTAAATCTATCAAAATGTGTCCATATTTCATTTTCAAGGTCTCGTAATACAATTCAACTGGTTTTCAAAATTGGTGATTACATTCTTTTCACTACTGAAAGTAAAATTGATTTAGGTGTTGTTTTTGATGCTGCGCTGACTTTCATCTCGCATATAAATTATATTATCCCTAAAGCTTACTCTATACTAGCGTATATTAGAATAAATTTTTCCGATTTCACTGATCCACATACTTTAAAAATAGCGTATACTTCCTATGTAAGATCAAAGTTGGAATATGCCTCCATTGTTTGGAGTCGCCTTTGCCAAGTCAATATATCATGCATAGAAAGAATTCAGCGAGTCTTTCTGAAATTTGCTCTCTCTTCAATTAACTTTGGAGATTTTGTGCATCCTTTTATTTCCAGATGCTGGTTATTGGATTTACAGCCATTGCAATATCGCCGTATTTATCATACCTTGTTATTTGTATTCGTTATAATAGCTGGTATAATTGATTGTTCTGAATTATTGTCGCTTATACCGTTTTATGTTCCGCCGAGATCACTCAGATATCATTATATATTTAATGTAACGCGCCATTCCATAAATTATGCCCAACATAGTGCTTTGAATCGTGGATTTATTGAATTCAATATCCTAAATGGGATTGCAAGAAATGAATACCCAATTCAACACCTACAGTTTGGTATGTCTAGAAATAACTTTAAACTGTTCCTTTCTAGATATTTCAAATAAACTAATATACATATTTACATAATTTTCTTGAAATATGTTATGTCAATTCTTAGCCTGTAAGGAAATGAAATGAAAAAAAAATATAAACCAAATAAAATCTTTTTACCATCTTTTGCGATTATAATGCAATTTTAGACGCAAATCGCGACGCCACCAGATTTGATAACACTGCCTCTGATAGCAACGCTTATTTAACAATCGTATACGCAATATGAATTCTTGTAACATTCCCTAAAACCCATACGCCCCATACCAAGACTGAGTTTATTAGATTATGGGATTTCAAGCATACGATTTTTAAGATTTATGTATTTCAGGTTAGCAGCACTGGTTGCTAATGGCGTCCAAACGTCATCTGTCAAAGTAAAAAGTGTACAGTATACTCTGCCATTTCATCATGGAATGACGAATGACTTACCACAACGTCTAATTTTTGGTGAATGAGCCTTACAAAAGCTCAATGAAAATCCGCTGTTTTGTCGATAAGGCTCATTTCGTGCTGAACGGATACGTACACAAGCAAAACTGTCGCATCTGGAGTGATGCCATGCCATACATGAATTACCGATGCATCCCGGAAAAACGACAGTCTGGTGTGGTTTATGGGCTGCTGGCATCATCGGTCCATTTTTCTTCAAAAACGATCGTGAAAGAACCGTTACCGTCAATGGAGAACGATATCGAGCCATGGTACGCGATTTTTTTGCCCCAATTGCTTGAGTTGAACTTGGTTGATATGTGGTTCATCAGGACGGTGAACCATGCCACACTGATCGTGAAACAATGGATATGTTGAGGGATGAATTTGGTGAGCAGCTTATCTCTCGATTTGGCCCTGTGAGTAGGCTCCACAGATCTTGCGATTTAACGTCTCTTGATTATTTCATGTAGGGTTATGTCAAGTCGTTAGTCTATGTGGACAAGCCAAACACTATTGTAGCCTTACAGGATAACAAAGCACGCGTTATTCGTGGAATACAGGTTGAAATGCTCGA
>JAHXMU010026457.1:1756411-1776535 GCA_019455685.1 Philornis downsi
CGATTCCAATCAAAAATTTGAGTATTTTGTTCGATTAAAAAAAAAAAAAACTACGATTAAAAAATCATCCTTTATAAATCACTTTGCCTGAAATTTGAACGTTTTGGTAGTAAACAGGGGATGTACGAGGGCGGTCCCAATCCTAGGCGGTGATAGACATTTCAAAAAGTGCTAAATATCGTATACTGACCGAAGATTTGAAGATGAGAAAACAGTGCACAAAATGGTTGCTGCGCTTGCTTTCAATAGAGCAAAATCAGCGTCGTGAAGATATTTCAGAAGAGTATTTGGCGATTTTTCAACGCAATAAAGCCGAATTTTTGCTTCGATTTATAACAAAGACAAAGAAATAGTCAAGGCAGTGGACTGGAATGGGAGAATCGCGCCCAAGTAAGGCGAAGACAGTTCAATCTGCAGGCAAAGTCATGGCGTCTGTTTTTTGGGATTCGCATTGGATTATTTTAATTGATCATCTTTAGAAACGAAAATAAATCAACAGTGTTAATTTATTACAGCGTTTGGGTGGTGACATTATGAAGAAAGGGCCGCATTTGACAAAAAATAATGTGTTGTTTACACATCCTCTGTTGCGATGGCGATAATTAATGAAAGTGCGAATTACTTTATGACGCACCTAGTACGCTAGATTTATTTCCCTTTGGACTATTTTCTGTTTCCAAACTTGAAAAAATGGCTAGATGGTAACAGATTTGCCAACTAGGAAGAAGTAGAGTCTATTTTAAGGATTTGATGCTATTTTAAGGAGTTTGACAGTTCTTACTATAAACAGGATATAGAAGCTATTGAATAAAGCTAGAAAAGGTTTATTGAGCTAAAAGGAAATTATGTTGAAAAATAAAGAAAGTTGTTCTTAACTTTTTTGTGTCTTCTTTGTTAGGTCGGCTAGTTTTGTCCTCAACTTTTTTGTGTCTTCTTTGTTAGGTCGGCTAGTTTTGGCACCGCCCTCATATTTAGAAGCATTTCTTAATAAACAATTTCCTGCACATATAAACGGAACCATAAACTACACAGTGTAAGCTTTGTGTTTAATAAATTACAAATGTTATCGCCTCTTCTAGGAATTGATTCACACCCGCCTTTCCACCCATCCAACAAACAAGAACTAAATTAAATCCAAATAGAAAACCAAAGAGTGAATATTTGATTTGCTTCACAACGCCATTGCAATATGAGGCATAAATAAAACGTAATAATAACAAACAGTTTAAGTATTTGAAATAGCATTTCCGATTGTTTATTTAGAATGAATAGAATGCTCAAATACAGCTGTTTCTCTATTATTCAGGGTAGTAAAATACACGATAACGATTACAATAGGAAGACAGCAGCAGTTGATGACTGAGTGACACAAAGAGTAATAATGCGCACTTGCAACAATGGCACTTGGACAAGGCGATACCAGTGAATGGCCTAAGAAGGTGTGGGGCATTGAGGAATATAACAGTGCCATAACTATTTGACAAACGTTAATTAATAAATTCCTTTCTCAATGTATGTTAATGTCAAAATCAGATTATTTTTAGTTTTTAATGTATTCTTAACGAATATTTCATTTCGAATATTGATTACGTAAATATTGGGAGCTGAATGCTAAACACTTTGTGAGATTTTTTCAAGTCAACAAATATTTATGTATTGTAAATATGTTAATGACATGAATATATAATGAAACCTCAACCGAGTGTTTTAATTATTACTAAGTATTATGAAGATATATGAACTTTATGTAAGAAGTTATGAAATCAATTAATGCAGACTTTTCATGCATAAACCCCTTTCACATAGTGCTAAAATTTTTCATTTGATTTCGCTTAATTTAAAATTGGCCAGCAAATGAATTTATTCAACGATTAATTTTAAATGTGATGCAAGACTATTTTTTCCGCGGAATAATTGGACAAATATGGAATCAGGTAGAATAGAAATAAGCTTTATATATTTCTTATATATGGTTGATTTTTCGATAAACAAATTGCAAAATGGCAGATCAAGGTATACAGATCAAGGTAAAAGAATTCGTAATTAGCAGAAATGTTGTCACTTCTTTTGAGACCTATATCGATATCACGTTTTCCTCGCCTGCAAATCTGTTCATGATTTGGATACAGTCCTATAATCTTAAATATTGCGCTGCTTACTATGTTTTTTCTGTTACCTCCAATGCAAATGGATAGAGTTCGCAAAATCGCTATTGCACTTATGAGCCAGGTTTGGATCTATTCTTAAATGTATTAATACACCTTATTGATATTTCTATACTGGTTTTTAGCTTCACTTACTTATGAAACCGAGTTTTTAGCAGATCCAGTGTATATTTTTAAGGTTTCATTTGGAAGACGACTTAAATAGACAATATTATATATTTCGAAAACCTGGTTCTTCCAATGTAATTTTGGTGACCTTTCCATTTTCGTTGCCCATCGAGAATACTGCCGGGCTGAAGTCTTTGAATCCATTCACAAAACATGACCCAGTCACTGCGTTTCGATGCGCTTAACCACGTCGAGTTCATCGAGAGTTCAAACAGATCGTGATTCATACAAAGCCGTTACTATCGTTTAATGATAATGAATTTACATATTTTTGTATTTGTTTTCTCAAAGACTTTTAGGATTAATTCGCCTGTCATTCGTTGTGTCATAACTTAAGTTTCTACGCCATACAGAAGGAAAAGTAAGACCAATAAGTGTTTTGTACAGTTGAGCTTTTGTTCGTCGAGAAGGCTGTATAAACATCATTATATCGTATCATCAACGTTAGCGTATCTTTTGTTGAAGTCGTGATTCTCATAACCATCTCCAACAGTATGTATAGGTTGTTCATCGGGAAGGTACACTACTTTGTTTTGCCGCCATTTTGGTAAACATTAGTCTTGACAGTTCATATTTCGCAGTCGTGAAGTAGAGACGTGGCAAATTTATTATGGAAAAATATTCGATGAACGAACGTGTTTTAATCGTTAAAACATTTAATCAAAATCAATCATCGATTGCTGCGACGATGAGAAAGTTACGTAAAATTTTTGGGGAAGACAAAGTGCCAACAAGACACACTATTTATCGTCTAGTGAATGATTTCGAAGAAAGAGGGTCTGTAGCTGATAGGGCTAAGCATGGACCACAACGTACTGCAAGATCAACTGAAAACATTACTGCTGCTCAGAAAAGTGTTCAAAACAATCCATTAACCTCAATTTGGCACCGTGCTCAGGAGCTTGGTCTTCAAAGAACAACTTTGGCCACAATTTTGCACAAGGATTTGCATTTGTTTCCATTTAAAATTCAGTTGACACAAGAGCTTCTTTCACAAGACCATTTACGCCACCATAAATATGCCAATAGGATGTTACAGCTCGCCCATGATAACCCCGATTCTTATGAAAAAATCATAATGAGTAACGAGGCACATTTTCATTTGAATGAATATGTAGATAAACAGAATAGTCGGTTCTGGGCAATGGAAAACACTAAAATTATTCATCAGTCACCTTTGCATCTATTAAAAGTGACAGTCTGGTGTGCAATTTGGTCAGGAGGAATCATTGGACCTTACTTCTTTGAAACTGAAAACGGCGTAACGGTAACTGTCAATGGGGAGCGATATCGTGATATGATTGAAAACTTTTTAACGCCACAACTGCATGCTTTGTGCTTGATTAACATGTTGTATTATCAAGACGGAGCCACATCGCATACCGCAAGGATTACAATGGAATTACTGCGAGACCTCTTTCCACAACAAGTTATTCCAAGAAATAGTGATGTTGTTTGGCCTCCACGGTTGCCTGATTTGAAAACTCCGGACTTCTTTTTGTGGGAATATCTGAAAAGCAAGGTTTATGTAAATAAACCAGAAACGCTTGAGCAACTCAAACAAAATATTCGTGATGAGATTAATGAAATACCGCGGGAAATGTATGCGAATGCAATGAAAAATATGCTAACAGAGGCGGACATTTATCTGATATTGCATTCCATACATATTTGCCGACATTAAATAAAACACATCAATATAATATCCATTCTCTTTCATTTATTAAAAAATTATAAACAAACACCCTGTAGAAGTTGAAGCATATTTTGTGTGAAATGACCGCATTGCTCGAAGCTACTAAGGCGATGTCATTAATTATACTCGTACCTATAATATACCTATATGAGCAAACGCTAATGATGCTGGTGCAAAGATCAACCCCCCCAAAATTCCGGCAATTTTCTCTGTTCAGGCTCTTCAAAAAATTACCAAAATTATTGCTTTTATTAAGTAGTTCATGATGGGGCGCACGTTACAATTACAATTGTTGTTACTCCCTGTCATATATAAAAAGTATTTATTTGTTTTTAGTTTTTCTTTTTTTTTTGTGAAAATGTGGACTTCAATGAAATCGCTTTAAAAAGCTATTATAAAAGTAATGTGTTACATAAAAGGCCATCAAAGTTGAATTTAATTTTGTGCGAAAAAGTGGAAAAAAGGCTAAAAAGGATACGAAACAAAGTAGTAAGGACGCAACAAACTATTGAAATAATTAAAGTATTTTTGTAATTGTTTTTCTGGTCTGTTAGCGAAAATACTGTATAAATCGCAATCAGTAAATGCAGACCAAAAGGCAGAGAAAACGAAAACAATGCTGAAAATGAAAAATTCTATAACAAACACACACACACACACATATATGAAGATATCCATAAAATAATATAGTTGAAGTGCCAATTTTGAACAATCATCATTACACACATGCACACCCACTCATAAGAAACAGCATCCTCCGCTATACTACTCTCATGCACATACACAGAACATGTGCACATCCCGTTGATTCTTCGTGGTTTTCACTCATACATGCATATGTATGTGAAAGTTTATTGCGGGTCTGTGCCTGTGCGTGGGTTAGGGTTTGAAAGTCGTTCGTTGCCATTGAGTTGATTTTAACTAAAATCCATTTCACAATTCCTCTGTGGTCACCAAAGTTAACTAATACAGTTGAGAAAGCCATTGAGTATTGCATTTGTTATGCGAGTGAAGTACTCTCATTCAAACACATCCACGCAATCACAATCGACTGGCAAAATAGGGATTCTCAAGCGGTGTGCAATGTTTTTAATGTTAACAAATGTACGATCATAAGAAAATTTTATTATACTTTCAATTGAAGGTAGGAGTCTATAACTGTGCTTACAAGGAAAAGCAATTTAAGTGGAGTTACGAGGGCGGCCCCAAAACTGGCCGACACAACAAAGGAGACACAACAAAGGTGAGAATAATTTTCTTTATTTTCCAACATAATCTCCTTTTAGCTGGATCCACTTTTTCCAGCGATATTCAATTGCTTCTATACACTGTTTATCGTAAGAACTGTCAAACTTCTTAAAATAGCCATCAATCTCAGACTCCAACCCTTCATTATTGGCAAATCTTTTAACACCGAGTCATTTCCTCAAGTTTGGAAATAGAAAATAGTGCGTGATGAAGCAATTCGAGCTTGAATTCATTAATTTTGGGCATCGCAGTAGTGGATGACTGAAGTGGAGCATTGTGTTGCTTAAACAACACTTTCTTTCTCATCACCTAAACGCTGTAATAAATTAGCAAATATTCGGCGTTGATGATTTTTCTTTTCTGAAGACAATAAATAAAAATAATCCCTTGAGCATCCCAAAAAAACAGACGCCATGACCTAGCCTGCAAATGGAACCATCTTCGCCTTCTTTGGACATGATTCTTCCATTCCAGTCCACTGCTTTGACTGTTCCTTTGTCTCAGGTGTAAAGTGGTGGACCATGTCTCATCCATGGTTATAAATTGACGCAAAAATTCAGCTTTATTGCGGTGAAACATCGTCAAAAACAGACGCCATGACCTAGCCTGCAAATGGAACCACCTTCGCCTTCTTTGGACATGATTCTTCCATTCCAATCCACTGCTTTGACTGTTCCTTTGTCTCAGGTGTAAAGTGGTGGACCATGTCTCATCCATGGTTATAAATTGACGCAAAAATTCAGCTTTATTGCGGTGAAACATCGTCAAATATAATGGAATATCTTCACGACGCTATTTTTGCTCTATAAAAAAGCGCCGCACCCATCTTGCGCAGACCTTTCTCATCTTGAAGTCTTCGGTCAATATACGATATATACCACTTTCTGAAACACCTATCATTTCAGATAGCTCATGCAACTTCAGCCGACGATCATCCAATACTGTTTTGTGGATTTTCTTAATTGTGTCTTGCGTAGACACCTCAAGTGGTCGATCACTACGGTGTTCGTCTTGGCAGCTTGTACGGCCTCGTTTAAACTCTGCTACCCAATATTTTACAGTCTTAAATGAAGAAGCAGGCTCCCTCAGATTAGAATCTAGCTCGGCTGTAATATTGGTTGGACTGAGACCCTTCAAGTGGAAATATTGAATTACATAACGGTGATCAATTTTTTCATGTTTACAAATTCAATGAGATCGTTTACTTTTGATGGCTCAAATAAAAATACTAAACCATGTGGTGCCTTGAAACTTAAAACATATGTTTTATAAGGTTGCCGTTTTTCACTAAAATAATTGTTTTCACACTACTGGCACCATTTGTACGTCATGTCGGCTAGTTTTGGTATCGACCTTGTAGGACAAAGGCGGTCAAATTCATTTTTCAAAACGTCGATTATTTCAAAAGTATGTAATGTCCCTGAGTATTAATGTAAGCGATAATATTTTTTTTATTATTATTGTTTACGACATTGAAATGGATTTCATTATCTAAGCACGTCTAAGTACTTCTTGCAGAAGTCATTTTTCGTTGTGAGCATGGATGTATCAGTTGCTACGGCAAAATATATAAAAAACAGATGGAAGCGTTTAAACTACCAAACTTCTTCTGAGCAAATGTGTATTTATGACTGTTTAGACACGTTTAATTAAAAAAGTGCGGCAGTTATGTACATTTTTATCAAACTCCTTGACACAAACTTGACACAGATTACTATTTTACCAGATTCAGAGTGGGTCATATCGGTCCATCCCACAAAAATTGAACCATTTACCGAAATTTAAACATTTGTAATTTCTATTCGGCGAGCTGCAGTGATCTACATTTTTGTACATTGTATTACGTGGTAATATCTAACAAATTGAATCAATTAATCATGCTCCAATTTAGCCCATATACCTATGTCATGGGCTTTAGGATGTCCTGCATACAAGTTGGCTGATTAGGGAAAATTTAATAACCTCTACGCTTTACTCTTTCAGACCAATATTTTATTCACCAAACTCCTTCAAATGCTCCCCATCCTTCTGCACCAACACAAAAGGACGGTGGGTGAAAATACTCGTATAGGCAAGTCAGCTCACCTGACTGCAATTCCTTTACTATTTCTCAATGCTTTCAGCAGTATTCCTGAAAGCGTCCCTCTCTATGAACGTTACAGAAATAAAAAAATTTATAAATAACAAAAGAAAGGTCCTTTTTAAACCGAACCGGGGCTGGTCAAATTCTTACTGTAGTTATTGAAAAATACTAAAGAAACACAATTTTTTTTCCATTCAAAATTCTATTAAGGGAAGCTATGCAAATTTAGAAAAATAGTCTAAAGAAATCTCTAAATATTCCGCACGTAAACAAAGTGAATGTTGATATAGCGGATCTAGAAATATATTACACAGTAGTTTGTTGTTCTTTCCCTGGACAATAATATTTTATTAACGAATTTCTATACAGTACTTTTTTTCTCCAATAGACTCTAGTAAACAAATTCATTTGTACACACACCAGACTAAAAAATAAATACAAAAGGTATGGTTAAAATAAATCTAAGGCATTGTGGAGTAATAAATGGAGTTTATTTTTTAAAAATAACATCATCTAAATGGTGACCCTTTCTACGACGGCACTCCTCTAACCGCAAACGAAAATTATTGAAAACTTTCTTCAGTAATACTGGTGTAATGGCTGCCATTTCACCACGGATATTCTCCTTGAGCTGAACGATGTTTCTTGGATTATTACTGTAGACATTGTGTTTGAGGTATCCCCACAAAAAAAAAAGTCAAGAGGCGTCAAGTCTGGACTACGTGGGGGCCATGGTATATCACCTCTTTTCGAAATCAGTCTGCCAGGGAACGTCTGCTTCACCACCGCCATGGAATCATTTGATGTGTGACAGGTAGCTCCATCTTGTTGGAACCAAGTTCTGGAATTCAGTATTCCTGAACTTTCAATTTCTGGAGCCAAAAATCCGTCCAACATCTCAACATAGCGTCCCGTATTCACCGTGACGTTTTGACCCCGCGCGTTTTCGAAGAAAAAAGGACCAATTATTCTTCTGCCAGAGATTGCTGCCCATACTGTCACTTTAGGACTATGCACTGGTTTCTGGAGTTTGATTTTGGGATTTTCACTGTTCCAGTAACGACAATTTTGACGGTTTACGAATCCATTCATAAGGAAATGAGCCTCGTCAGAGAAAAGGATATTGTCAAAATTGGAAAATTGATTAAGCATTTCATTAGCAGCTTATATGGATGCAGTTTATATGGATGCAGTTTAAGATCCAATGTTAAAATTCGTTGCAAACTTCGTCGCGATAATTGTAAGACAAACGATCTCTTGCGAGTTGACATTTATGGATTTCCTCGTACTGATACCATAACTCTCTCAACATTGTCTTCGGTCCTAGATGTTCTTGGGCAACCATTTGCTTGTGGTTTAAATGTTGAACCGGTCTCTTCAAAACGCTTTACCCATATTTTAATTAAATTAGCACTCGGAGCTTCACAAATTCGCCGTAGTCCATATTCAGCACAATATAGTCGCCTAGTAGCAATATATGAACGAGAGTTCTCGTAAAATGCGCGCACGCAAAATGCGCGACGCTTTCCGTCGAAGTGATTCATAGCGACAAAAGCTCCATGAGCCCGCCAACCCAATGATGTAGGCGTTGTTGTTGTTCTATTGACATCCAAAGACTGACTTCTCTTACGTGCTGATTGTTGCGGATTATGCTGAACTGAAACACGAACACGCTCCACAATGTCGGCTGATTTTGCAGAAACGAACCGTAATTGGTACTGTTGAGCCGGTTGTTTCGAACATTCTGATCCATTTTCGTATCACATTGGCGCTTGGAACTTCACTTAAATCGTGTAAACCGTGTTCATGCCGATACGAACGTCGTGCAGTAATCACTGATTTATTGCTTTCGTAATACGCTCGGACACAAAATGCACGCTGCACTCCCGTGTACGGCTGCATGGCGACTAAATTTCCAGGAAGCGGCGCAGCGAACAACATATCCCCCCGCCACCCCGCGCCGCGCGTTACCGAGAAATTGAAGAATTAAGTCGCCAACACTCATATGGCCCACCCTGTATATCGTCCAGTTCATAATTTTCAATTGAAGGCCAAAAACAGTCGGTTATCATACGGCTATAGCGCTCTGAATTGAAATTCACTAACAGAACCGATATTTTTGGCAGTGCGTACATTGCGATGATGCACAGGCCTGACCGCATTTGTAACGCTTCTAGTATTTTCAAATTTTGGATAAACCTTTTTTTAGAATTTTTTTTTTAACATATCCCTTAATGAAGTATGCTTTGCAATGTTTTGATAACAAAACAAATATTTGAAAAAAGTGGAAAACTGAATGTCCGGTAAACAAATTATTTGTCCACTGATTTATATGGAACCGTTCCCTTCGTTCTTATTTTTCAGTTCATTGGGAACCACTGTGTTCGGCAATGCATTTTTTAGTCCCTTAGCAAATAGAACATTTGATAATAGCGCGCAAAGTTCATTTTATTCTATGCTATTTTCTGCACCACGTTTATTTCTTTGTTCCCCTCCTTTTGCTTCACAAGCGTTCATGATTGCTCTAAGAGTTTTTGTTCTCCTGCACTCATCGTTGTTATTCCAAGTTCATGTTTTTTTATCGATTGACTATAAAAACGTTTAGTTTAGCACTAAAAAAATAGAACTGACTTTTTTGCTGTTCAAAAAAATATTTCGTTTATCTACGAATGCTGTTGTAGTGCTGAAAATCAGAGCCAGTATCGGACGGATGAAAATATATTTTTTTTTTTGTGTGGGTGTAACAATAAATTATACAAAAGAGATTAGTAATTGATTCATTTCCAAGGGATTAAACGGGGTCCGCAAATCGTTTGAATTCAACAGGGATGGATTATTGAGAGGGTTAGCACATCATGCAATATTTATTGTTGTGGGATTATTAAAATGTAATTAGCTGTATTGTTTTGTTTCCCTTTGCTTTAATTAAATCAAACGATGATGGTTAATTAGAGGGGGTTCTTTGCAACATGCCTGTCGGAGAACTACGAAGTTCTTTGCACACTTGAGCAGCAAAGTAATGTTGCGTTAAATGTGTAGTTGCCTGTGGCATAAAACGACCTTTAAATGCTGTACGATCTGAAAAATGTCTCTAAATTAAGGTGGTCAAAATCAACGCCGGCTAAATTGGGGTTGCTAGAATTTCCTTCTTCAACATGTCTATGGAATGTGGAATTTGTTTCTGAAGCCGACTCATAGACTTGTAGTGACTTCTCACTGCTGCGTAATGCATATATCGGTCTGTCAACGGCCGTCACCCTGTGGAGAATTTGGAAAGAGAGGAAATAAATGCGACACTCCTAAACGGCCGATTTTGATACAATTTAACACAACCATAATTGAAGTGTTGATGAGTTGAAACACTGAGTTTTTATCTTCTTGCAAAGTTTAAAATTTTTTTTTTTTAAAGCTTCATATTTGGTAACACCATTACCGTGAACTATTAGATTTTGTATCAGCATAACACATATATTTTTTTGTGCGAAATTGTCATGATTTTCTTCTATAATTTGAAGATATCTGCAGCTGTAGAATCATATCGATTGCTTGTAGAACCATATGGCGAGGTTCCTTCAGTTGGGACAAATTGTCGTGAGTGATTTCAAAAGCTTAAAAGCGGTGAGTTTAATGTAGAAGCTAAGAAATATAATGGAAAGCCGAAAGTGCAGAAAGATGCGGAATTGGAACCATTATTGAAGGAAGATTCCTACCAAAAGTAAAAGGAACTAGAAGCTACATTAGGATTGATTCAACAAACAATTTTACGTTATTTAAAATCGCTGGGAATGTTTTAAACTGAAGAAATGGGGTTTGCTCCTAGCAATGTTTAACACATGTGAAATGCTACTTGCCAGGCATAAACGAAACGGGTTTTTTGCATTGTGTAATCACTAGTTATGACAAATTAATACACTACGATAACCTAAAATAAGAGGAAATAATGAGGACCTCGTGGCCATGATTTAACATCAACAGTCAAATGGAATACATAGTCCTGCCATATGTTCTGTTACACAATTTCCAGCGCTTATCGTTCAAAACATCTTGCGGGAATAGAACCGTTAACTTTTTTTTCAGAACACATGCACTGATTAGTGAAGAATACTAGTCAGTTTGGTTTCAGTTTGCAATCTATCAACATGGAGTGGGGCGTTAAAGAGAATCGAGTCGGCGTAATAGCTTTGCATAAGTGCGGAAAGAGTGCTGGCCAAATTTTCGAGTTGCTGAAACCACTCGGAATATCAAGAATGTTCGTTTATCGTGCTATTGCTCGCTTCGGCGAATTGCCTGGAGTAGAAGACAGGCCAAAAAGTGGTCGCCCGCGCGTTGTCCGTACGAGTGCGGTAGTAAAGGCAGTGCGTGAAAGAATTCGGAGAAATCCCCTTAGAAAGCAGAAAATCATGTCCAAGGAATTGGATATATCAACCAGATCCATGTCTATTCTGATTCGGGATGATCTGCATATGAAAGCCTATCGTCGGTCCACGGGACATCTTCTAACTCCTCAGCTAAAAAAAATTAGGCTGGAAAGATGCAAGCGACTTTTGCAGTGGCACGCGGACAATGGCCATGAAAACATTCTGCTTACGGATGAGAAAATTTTTACCGTGGAAGAAGTTTTCAACAAACAAAATGACAAGAATTATGCCACTTCATCTAAGGAAGCGAAAAAAGTTGTTCCAAGGGTTCAACGTGGCCATCATCCCTCTTCCGTAATGGTTTGGTGGGGGGTCTCCCACCATGGTGTCACATCCCTCCATTTATGTGAAAATGGCGTAAAAACTGGTGCAAAGGTTTACCAAAAAGATGTGTTAGAGGGTGTTGTGAAGGGTTTGACCAATACCAGTTTCAATGGACGAAGATGGATCTTCCGACAGGACTCTGCTCCTGCGCACAAAGCTAAAACCACGCAGGAGTGGCTCAGAGTCAATATTCCTGGCTTTATAGCAGCAGAAGATTGGCCATCGGTGAGTCCAGATCTCAATCCACTGGATTATGCTTTGTGGTCAGAATTGGAGAATATGGCTTGCAAGACTCCCCACAGAAATTTGGGAAGCCTTAAAACAGCATTAACCAGAGCAGCGTCCTCGATCTCCATGGAAATTGTACGTGCGGCTATAGCCCAATGGCCACACCGTTTGAAAGCTTGTGTTAAAGCAAAAGGCGGCCATTTCGCTATGAATCACTTCGACGGGAAGCGTCGCGCATTTTGCGTGCGTGCATTTTACGAGAACTCTCGTTCATATATTGCTACTAGTCGCCTATACGGACTACGGCGAATTAGTGAAGCTCCGAATGCTAATTTAATTAAAATATGGGTAAAGCGTTTTGAAGAGACCGGTTCAACATTTAAACCACAAGCAAATGGTCGCCCAAGAACATCTAGGACCGAAAACAATGTTGAGAGAGTTATGGAGTCAGTACGAGGAAATCCACAAATGTCGACTCGCAAGAGATCGTCTGTCTTACAATTATCGCGACAAAGTTTGCAACGAATTTTAACATTGGATCTTAAACTGCATCCATAAAAGCTGCAATTAACACAAGAATTGAAAGAGTCTGACTTCATAGCAAGGCTCGCATTTGCTAATGAAATGCTTAATCATTTTTCCAATTTTGACAATATCCTATTCTCTGACGAGGCTCATTTCCTTATGAATGGGTTCGTAAACCGTCAAAATTGTCGTTACTGGAACAGTGAAAATCCCAAAATCAAACACCAGAAACCATTGCATAGTCCTAAAGTGACAGTATGGGCAGCAATCTCTGGCAGAGGAATAATTGGTCCTTTTTTCTTCGAAAACGCGCGGGGTCAAAACGTCACGGTTAATACGGGACGCTATGTTGAGATGTTGGACGGATTTTTGGCTCCAGAAATTGAAAGTTCAAGAACAGTGAATTCCAGAACTTGGTTCCAACAAGATGGAGCTACCTGTCACACATCAAATGACTCCATGGCGGTGGTGAAGCAGACGTTCCCTGGCAGACTGATTTCGAAAAGAGGTGATATCCCATGGCCCCCACGTAGTCCAGACTTGACGCCTCTTGACTTTTTTTTTGTGGGGATACCTCAAACACAAAGTCTACAGTAATAATCCAAGAAACATCGTTCAACTCAAGGAGAATATCCGTGGTGAAATGGCAACCATTACACCAGTATTACTGAAGAAAGTTTTCAATAATTTTCGTTTGCGGTTAGAGGAGTGCCGTCGTAGAGAGGGTCACCATTTATATGATGTTATTTTTAAAAAATAAACTCCGTTTATTACTCTACAATACCTTAGATTTATTTTGACCATACCTTTTGTATTTATTTTTTAATCTATTTTTTAAATATGTACGTTCTATTGCGCCACCCTGTATTTGAATAACTCATAATACATTCCGCCTAAAACGTAACGCAAATTGGTCAATAAGATCTTTATTCATTAAAATTTATTGTGCCATCTTCAAAGTTAATAGCACACTTCCAAAATAACACGCTTATGCCAACACATTTTTCAAACGCATTTTCCCGAAAAGATTTCAGTTCATGCCGTGAATTCTCTCTTATGTCTTCTATCGACTGAAAGTGGATGCCTCGCAGTGGTAATTTGAATTTCGGAATAATATTTATCGAGTTTTAGGCTTTAGGTTTTAGGTTATAAGATGATGCCTTATCATGGTGAAAAACCCGTGCATTTGTTTTAAACAAATCTAGAATTTGTGGACAAACATGAGGGTGAGTAGCGCCCAGATAAGATTGTCTATTTACCATCTGACTTTCTGGCAAGAATTCAGAGTGCACAACAACTCTATAATTGAAGATATTAAAGATTTTTGATCGAACTTGATGTGATTTTTTCAGTTTTGGATTAGTTGCAAGGCGCCGTTCCAAATTCGGGCGGGAACGCATTTCGTAAACAAGCAATTGTGTAAAATGATTCAAATTGATTCGTGAGACACAGAAAGTTCAGCGGTTATCTCTCATAAACTTGAATGACGATTTACGGTCACCATTTCTCCACAATGTAGATGTCAATTTCAGTTGAAGACATTGATAATCGGCCCAAGTGCACTGTACCGCTCAAATCCACATATCGCGGTCGATGCACCGTTAGTCTGCAGTAACAATTTCAGACAAAAATTTCAACAAAAATTGCGACAAATTCTTTGTTCGAAATTTTTATCAGTTGTAAAAATCGTAAAACACACTCGAGATGAAGTGACAAAATCGAACAATCTAAACAAATTGAATAGCAGAGCGCGCTCAAAAACCGCGTCGAGATAAAGTTTACATGTAACATACTATTGTGCCATCTTGGCGACAAAATAAAAGGGGTAAATACATAAATATACAGGGTGGGCCATAAGGGTGTTGGCGGTTTAAATATTCAATTAAAAAAAAACTGCAAAACATAAAAAAAATATATTTGTATTTTTAAAAAGTAGAAGCATGGGAATTTTTAAGACTTAAAAATAATGTTGTTCAAATGGCTTCCCTCGGCTGCTTGACACTCTTGGAACCGAAGTCGCAAATTTTGGAAAACTCGTTGAAAAGTTGTTCTCGGTATTTTGTTACTTTCCTGAATAATGTTCCTCTTCAACTGCTCTAAATTTGTCGGATTATTCTTGTAGACTACCGATTTGAGGTAGCCCCACAGAAAATAATCGCATGGAGAGAGATCGGGGCTACGTGGGGGCCATTCAATATCCCTCCTTTTCGAAATGAGTTTTCCAGGAAAAATATTTTTCAGCAACTCTATGGATACCCTAGCCGTATGGCATGTGGCGCCATCCTGTTGAAACCACATCCTCGAGGTATTGCCTTGAAGTTCTTGCAAAGCTGGCACCAAAAAGTCTGCTGGCATGTTGCAATAATTGTTCGCTCTAACCGTCATCGCATGCCGTTTTTCGTCCTCAAAATAGTATGGCCCAATAATACCGGTTGACGTTGTCCCAGCCCACACGACGAGCTTAGGGCTGTGAAGTGGACGTTCATGCAAGCGTCGGGGATTAGTGTCGGACCAGAACCGACAATTTTGTTTGTTCACATGGCCATTAAGGTGAAAATTGGCCTCATCACTAAAAATCACGTTGTTGAAATTGTTGAACCGCTCTAGCATCAAATTGACAAAGTTAAGTCGGTTATTGGCATCATCGGGTTTTAATTCTTAGACTATCTGAATCTTATAAGCCTTCAAAAGCAAATCACGTTTCAAAATTCATCGTAAAGTTGTTCTATTGACATCCAAAGACTGACTTCTCTTACGTGTTGACTGTTGCAGATTTCGCTGAACTGAAACACGGACACGGTCCACAATGTCGGCTGATCTTGCAGAAACTGGGCAACCACGAACCGTAATTGGTACTGTTGAGCCGGTTCTTTCGAACATTCTGATCCATTTTCGTATCACATTGGCGCTTGGAACTTCACTTAAATCGTGTAAACCGTGTTCATGCAGTAATCACTGATTTATTGTTTTCGTAATACGCTCGGACACAAAATGCACGCTGCACTCCTGTGTACGGTTCCATGGCGACTAAATTTCCAGGAAGCGGCGCAGCGAACAACATATCCCCCCGCCACCCCGCGCCGCGCGTTACCGAGAAATTGAATAATTAAATCGCCAACACTCATATGGCTCATCTTGTATATTTATTAGACAGTTCTTAAAATATATAAATGAGTCGTAAATATATATATATTTTAGAGAGCATGTCCGATCTCCGCTCTGTCCACTTGCCTGTTTAAAGCGCTATAGCTTTAGCAAAGAGGCTAAGGTTTCGTATAAAAATAACTTGTAGCGAAAGGTAAGTTTATTTCGAGTTTAACAAAATCGTTGGAGTAAGAAAAAAACTTTTCCATACAAGAAATGAAACCACCTCTGGAAAAATTAACATTCTTCAGTGTTTACTCAACAATTTTATCATTTGTGAAATATAAAAGAAAACATGTTAGAATAAAAAGTGGGCGGTGACCGCCTTTTTTTAAATCTCTCTTATGGTGACCGGGTAACCGATCGATAGTCACAAAAATTTAACAGCAAGTTGCTATTAATCATATAATTTTCATATGCTGTATTAGGCTAGGATTAGAACTATTAGAAATACATAAATGAGGTTTCATATACGAGTATATGCCACTCATATAGGAAAAAGTATGTCCAAACAAAAAATAGTGGGCGAAGTCATAAGAAATTAACATAAAGTCAAACATATGACACTTATAGAGAAAGGAATATTTCCGAATAAAAAGCGGGTGGCAACACATCCTTTCTAAATTATTTGTTCTAGATAATGTTAGCTGTAAGGCATTTCTATAGGCGAAATGATAATGAATGTTGCCACAAATCCGTCATTTATATTAAAATTTAACATATTCTTTGTTTCAGTAGCGAGATTTCTTTGCAAATTTTTTTTATACTTTATTTAAAGGAATAACTTTGAATCTTTGACACGTCCTCAAAATTCAAGATAATTACATCATTTTGTGAAGGTGTTATTTTCGAATCTATTGGCAAGTGGAATTTTATGTCAATAACTGTGAGTTAGCTTGAATATAGGTTATGTTGAGTACGTTTCAAAATGATATTGATTAAAATTCGTTAAAATTTGCGAACTTTAGAAGTTTTCGATTTGAAATATCGCCAAAAACATGACCAAAAAATGTAATGGAAAATCGCATAAAATGCTTACAAATATTAAAGAAAAAAACGTATGTTTTGTGATCATTTCAATGTATTAAATTCTTCAATCCTTTATATGGGCTGAAGAATGATTGGTGTTATGATCTTCCTTTCTACACAAATTTCTAGCCTCTGGAATTTTGTTTATTGTGTATGGATCCATTTGTTATATTTTTAGCGCACCAAATTCAGTCAATTAACTGCATTAAGTTCTTACTTTAATGAAATACTTCACATAGCAAAACTGAAATTGAAGTATTGCTAAAACGATCTAAATAAAAATTGTTCGATCTTTTTTTATTTGTTTTTAATTTTTACTTATTTATTTAATTTTTTATCTTAAATTTTTTGTTTAATTTTATTAATATTTAATTTAATTTAATAATTTAATTAATATTTAATTTAAGTTAATATTTATTTAATTTTTTAATATAAAATGTAATATAATATAATATAATTTAATTATATACTTTTTTATTTTGTGATGAAATTCTTCGTCTCGAAAAATTAAACAGATATACGGCACTGAAGTAAGTGCCACCAGCCCAATATTTTTCAAATAAAAATAGGTCGACTTTTATTCGAAGACTTTTTTTTAAGGGTAAATAAGGATTTTTCTTCGAATTTTCTTCTCTTAATGGTGGAAAAGGATATGGAATTCAAAGCGGTGCAATATAAAAATTGCGTAATTTCCTTAAAGGAAGGGAAAAAAAATTCGAAAAAGATTTTTTTTATTTTAAGCCAGCTTATGAGTGGTTAAAATATAAAAAAATAAAAAAATACGGATGTCGACAGAGCGGCCGAAATTTTTTTCACAAAATGCACTCGATTTTTTAAATTCATTTTTACTCGTTTTTAATTTTTTTTTCTTAAATATCGTAAGTTTAGTGCGAATATGTTGTGTATAAAAGCAGAAATTAATCTGAAACACACATTTAATTAAGCAAAAAACTAACCTTTCGATTACAAGTTTATGGAAATATCGTTTAAGGTGGTTAAGTCGCTGTCCTTACCATTTTAAAACTCATAAGTAGGTTATGAAAAATTGTTCAAAAAAATCAGAGCGAGGTGACCCATAAATATAAGTAACATTTCATATGAAATTTTACACAAATTTGTATGAATTTTTTTGTCCGATATTAAAAAAAAAAAACAAATTGAGTAATTTTTTTTTTTTTTGCCATTTTCTTGTCGACAATTTCGACAGTCCTCAGAATCAGCCTGTTAAATTTCACGCAAAGCATCGTAGATAGTGAACCGAGAGGGCGAATTCATAAAAAGGACCCGAAAAACTAACCTTTCGATTACAAGTTTATGAAAATATCGTATATAGGTGGCTAAGTCGCTGTCCTTACAAAAATGGACTATTTTTCATATTATATTTTAGGGTCATTTTAACACTCATAAGTAGGTTATGAAGAATTTTTCAAAAAAATCAAAGAGAGGTGACCCATAAATATGAGTAATATTTCATATGAAATTTTACACAAATTTGTATAATTTTCTTTTTGTCCGATATTTCAAAAAAAGAAAAAAAAATGAGTAATTTCTTTTGGCCATTTTCTTGTCTCCAATTTCGACAGTCCTCAGAATTAGCCTGGTAAATTTCACAAGCAAAATTTCTTGAAACGCTAATAAATCCTCCACAAATCTCCCATCTTATATTCTACTATGCGTAATTCAGATGCTGCATAATTCGTTCTCCCTTTTTCCTGATACGACTGTGTGTCGTAAAAATAGAAGGATGCATAAGCTAAATTTAAACATTGACATAGCTAAGCATAATATCGTAATATCAAAATTTGGTTGGGTGGTCATGTTTTGCAAACGAATGAAAATACGCAAAACATCGCCCGAGAGGGTGAATTCATTAAAAGGACCGGATTTTTTGATACTCCTCAAGATATGAAGTGCCTGATAGTAGCAGATGGGCAGGATATCGAAGCTATTGAAGCTCTTTACCATGTGCAATTAACTGTTTGTAGCTTATGTGGGTTGTCAAAGAAGTGAGCAGTGAGGGCTATATCCGCTTGATATAGTCATCAATTTTGAAACCCCGATCACAACTTCGTGCAGCGAATTTAAAAGGTCGCAAAAGATCGGAGCTATTGGAAGATTTCTAAATGTATGGCTCAAAATATGTATTCGGTACGATAAACAGTGATAATAATCAGCTTCAATCATTATACAGGGTGGGCCGCAAGGGTGTTGGCGGTTTAAATATTCATAAAAAAAACTACGAAACATAAAAAAAATATATTTGTATTTTTAAAAAGTAGAAGCATGGGAATTTTTAAGACTTACAAATAATGTTGTCCAAATGGCTTCCCTCTTCTGCTTGACACTCTTGGAAACGAAGTCGCAAATTTTGGAAAACTCGTTGAAAAGTTGTTCTCGGTATTTTGTTACTTTCCTGAATAATGTTCCTCTTCAACTGCTCTAAATTGGTCGGATTATTCTCGTAGACTACCGATTTGAGGTAGCCCCATAGAAAATAATCGCATGGAGATAGATCGGGGCTACGTAGGAGCCATTCAATATCCCCCCTTTTCGAAATGAGTTTTCCAGGAAAAACATTTTTCAGCAGCTCTATGGATACCCTAGCCGTATGGCATGTGGCTCCATCCTGTTGAAACCACATCCTCGAGGTATTGCCTTGAAGTTCTTGCAAAGCTGGCACCAAAAAGTCTGCTAGTATGTTGCAATAATTGTTCGCTCTAACCGTCATCGCATGCCCTCTTTCGTCCTCAAAAAAGTATTGACGTTATCCCAGCCCACACGACAAGCTTAGGGCTGTGAAGTGGTCTTTCATGCAATCGTCGGGGATTAGTCTCGGACCCGAACCGAGAATTTTGCTTGTTCACATGGCCATTAAGGTGAAAATTGGCCTCATCACTAAAAATCACGTTGTTGAAATTATTGAACCGCTCTAGCATCAAATTAACAAAGTTAAGTCGGTTATTGGCATCATCGGGTTTTAATTCTTGGACTATCTGAATCTTATAAGCCTTCAAATGCAAATCACGCTTCAAAATTCGTCGTAAAGTTGTTCTTTTGACATCCAAAGACTGACTTCTCTTACGTGTTGACTGTTGC
>JAHXMU010026457.1:1791721-1805878 GCA_019455685.1 Philornis downsi
TTTTTTTTTTAATTGAATATTTAAACCGCCAACACCCTTATGGCCGACCCTGTATATATATATTTCACTAAAATGAAAAAATCAAATTGTTAAACATAAACAATGACTAAAAATATGATATTTCCACGACTTGAAGTTGCATTTGCGAGATGTGGTTCCAGATGTGGTTAGTTGAAGCTGAAATCCCATTCCTTCCTTCCTTCCGTCGCCCCAGATAAATAACTGTGTTACCCACTGAAGCTCTCTAATTACAAAATATCTTCAAGCATTTGTTTAATCTTTAAACTAATCTAGTGGCACACAATCGTTCGGAACTTATGTATGTCCTTCAAAATATCTGGATCTACGAGATATCAAACACCAGTGTACGATATAAATGCAATTTAATTACAAATTCAAATGTTTACGAAAACCATTTAGCACTCATACGCTAAATAACCACTTAGTATTCCCATAACGGCAACTTGTAATTTTAAACAAACGCGTGTGTGAGTATTTGTGTGCGATTATGAGAATGTATTAGTGAACAAGCTGTAAGGATAAGCCATTCATAAAACAGCCAAACCAGAAGGTTAACATCAACACCAAGAAACATAAGGACCACACATAGCAACAAGAATATTTAACACGTTACACGCTACGTCAACTGCCACTAACACTGACAAGCACGCACCCACACCGAGATACGCGGCCTACATGTACATATACTTATACTCGTATGCATGCATAAATAATCCCCCCCCCCCCCAAATATGTTTGAGGCTCAAAGAGCCAAACGGGTTCAGTGTAAACAACAAATAAAGTTTAACTCGGACTATCAAATCGTTAGAAAATTTATGTCGAACAACATTTGCATTGTGTTCAAAGGCTAAAAGTAAACATCCAAAACATGCAAAAGCAATTCGGGGGAAAGCGAACTATCGAGCGGTTAGGAGAGTGGGAGCGTGTGAGAGATTGAGTGGAATTGTATAATAATTCAAGAATTGTGGAATGTTGAATTGTTTTCCTATTTTGCAAATATTTACAGCTGATAACAAGGACTTAACCCAATGCATATAAATAATGTCTTTCCGATAGGCTAATTCAACCAATACCACGAAACAAAAAGTGTTAACAAATTGGAAAAAAATGCATGAAATTCTGTTTAAAATTCTGGGAATGTTCTGATAACAAGCTATTACTACAAAATGCAAAATGAGGCAACAACGTTATGCTGTGTTATGTTTGTTTAAAGCGTCATCAGGAAAAATCACCAAAAAATAAATTAACTAAAAAATTAATGAATATCATAAAAATATGCAAAAATTAATTCATTCGATATTTTGCAAATTTTCAATTTCCGCTAAAAGAAAATACAAAATTTTGCCTTCCTCTTTCCTACTATACATACTCATTTACACGAAATTGTTATGAAAGAATTTTTATTTATTTTGGCCAACTTTTGATATGAAAGATTGCCCATTTAATTAGCTAACCTTTGATATTTTCATTCACAGCTCATTTTTTATTTATTTTGGGCCAAATGTTATTATATTTTGTTCAAATCAAATGTGCAGTTTTTACATGAGTCTCGCTGGGAAAGCCTTACCCATGGTGTGCCATCACACAGGTGCTGTTTTCCATCATTTTTTTCTTGGTTATATGTTCTTTCTTTCTTCTAGCGATAGCAAGCGCCTCTTTGGGGTACTCAAACTAATCCCGAAGGATTAGCCAAACTACCAGAGGTTGGAAGTAGGTCTCTTGGAAAAGCTTCCTCAGGTCCCACTCCCTCACTCGGCCAAAGTACCTTTGTAGCCACTTGGTATGAAGTGAGCTACCTCCCAGGTAGGAGTTGAGGTATCTAGGAAGACTTCCGATAGATATGAACCGTGTTTTCCAAGCTAATGCCTTCCTGCACCAACGCGACCTGAAGCAACGCAAAAGCACTGGAAACACTTGTTCGGGCAACCACAGCCAGCACGATGCCTTCACCAGGGGTCCAACACCATTAACCAGGAAGGAACAATGTTCCTTTGGCCCCTGGTCACCTGTGCTAACAGAAGAGAAGAACCCTCTGGTCTGGGTTTCGCAGACAAGCACTCCAGTTTTGCTTTATCATACCTCGCATGGAACTGGTAATCCATAATCTACGGCGTAGATTTTCAATGTCCGAGGAGAGAATATCAACACAGCAAAGTACACCATGCTCCTATCATAGTTCATTAATCAGATCTCTCGGGTCATACAACTATATTTACGGAAAGATAAATCTTCTGATACCTCCCGACGGCTTCTCTGTGTCACACCTGTTGCCAGGATGTGGCTTGTTTAACTATGACTCTCTCCTTTAAGATCAGTTTGATATCATATTATAGGTGAACCCCAAGACATAATCCACCTTTTCCTAGGGCGCCTGGCACAAGGCCACACTACTTTGTTTTTGTTCGCAAGCATCATACCCTTTGCCTGCTTAATTACAGGATCAGGTAGAGAGGCCTGCGGTTTAGGGGTAAGCGGTACAAAGCATCCTAGGGAACACCCGCCTACCCACAATGTATTTTGTTCAGTAGAAATATTTGGAAATATTACATAAATCAACCAGAAACATTATCAACATCATTCTTTTTTCAATTCAATTCTATGCCCCCTCGCCGAACAAAACTATACATTTTTCTTTTACTATGAGTTTGCATTTTTGATCGATTTTTCATAATTTTCCTTTGGCCGACATTTCATGCTGCCATTTAAGGTCTCATATGGCACAGAACAGTCTGCCTTCACTAAAGGCTTTGTGTCGGTTATGTTTATCGACTCATTTTGCAAAGATGGACTAAATTCCCATGATTTGGTATCCAGCCATGCTTCAATTCATTTAAATACCTTGAAGGTTGTCAATTTACCAAGTTTAAAGATCCACTGATAAGGTTTAATCATTACTTATTAAGCGGGCTTCTATCTTTCAGTTAAAATGTCTGGCAGCAAGCGATGGGCAAAAAACTGACCCCTCGATTGTTGGCTTACGCAATTGGACAGTCTTTTTAAACACGGGCATTCGTTCATCTATGTATATCGCGTTCTTGAACGATTTAATTTCTATTTTACACAATTTTGAGGAAAATATAAATGTAGAAAAATTGTATTTGAAGCATTTTTACATATTCGTAGATTACGAAAAATAAACCAAATATCCAATAACTCCACAATTATGGGTCATATTTCATATGAATTTTTACCTACATTTCTATAAAAATTTTTTGGTCAATTTAATAAAAAAAACTGATCTTTTTTTTGCGATTTTTTGTATCTCTTGCAGAGTTAAACTGTGGGTCAAGCTAGATGTCCACATCTATTGCCAATTACAAATCTATACCTAAATCATTGATGTTTTGCATGGCAGCTGAAGTAGATGTCATAGTTTTTACGTCGTTGTGATCCCTGTCCAATACATCGTATCTCTCGAAGCGGTAAGTCTTATACTTGTAGAAGGCGTCCACCAGTTGGAGAGAACCCCTCTAAATAATCCAGGCATTTGATATCAGCCAAAAACCATTAAGTTGTTGTAAAATATTGTGTACAAGCTTGTATGGATCCCAAAACTAGCCGACCTAACAAAGAAGACACAAAAAAATTGGAAAATAGTTTGTTTATTTTTCAACATAATCTCCTTTTAGTTCGATACACTTTTTCCAGCTATATTTAGTGGCTGCTATACCCTGTTTATAGTAAGAATTGTCAAACTTTTTAAAATAAACGCTGCAATAAATTAGCACATTATTCGCCGTTGACGGTATTTCTTTTCTGAAGATAATCAATAAAAATAATATCATCTCAAAAAAAAAAAAAAAAAAAAAAAAAGACGCCATGGCCTTCCCTGCAGATAGAACGTCTTTGCCTTTCCAATTTGCCATTCCAGTCCACAATTTTGAATGCTGCTTTGTCCCAGGTGTGAAGTGGTGGATCCATGTCTCATCCATGGTTATAAATCGACGCAAAAATTCGGTTTTATTGCGGTGAAACTTCGCCAAACACTCTACCAAAACATCTTCACGACGTTGTTTTTGCTATATATATATATGCTCTATGCAAGCGCGGCATCCACCTTGTGCACAGTCTTCTCATCTTGAAATATTCGGTTAATATACGGTGTACTCGTTTAGCATTTTTTAAAATGCCTATCATTTCAGTTTGCTCACGCACCTTCAGTCGACGATCATCCAATACTATTTTGTAGATTTTCTTAAACGTGCCTGGCGTGTACACCTCAATTGGTCGACCACTATAATTTTCGTTTTGGCAGTTCGTACGGTCTCGTTTAAACTCTGCTGCCCAGTATTTTACAGTCGTAAACCAAGGAGCAGACTCTGCCAGCAGCAGAATCTACTCGATTCAATTGATATGACGACATTGGTTGTAACATGGCAAGTTTTTGGTACTCTGTGATTTGCATGACCTAATTTTTTCAAATTTAATTTTTTTAACTATTACTTTGCCCAATTTTAGTTATTGTCACAAATTTCTTATATTTTTGTCCACTCTCTCTATGGACAAGCATCACTTTGAATCAGCTGACTGATAAAATAGTAAAATTTCATATCCCTAGATAGGCATTCAAAGAGAAAATTTACACAAATTATCTGCAAACTGCGCCTAAGGTCTGGGGCGATATTCGATTAAAGACGCAATTATGTAATAATTCAATAGAAAAAGCCGAGAAAACGGTGAAAAAGCATTTTGTTTCGCAGGCATTGTGTTCAGTGTGTACATTATTACAGACATCTATGTTTCTTATTAAATAAATTATAAGCATTTTCCGTGGGGGTTTTACGTTAATGAGTCTAATATTAATTGAAAATCTGTGTAGTTATTTAATACAAATAGTTTTGTTTGAATAATTGTTTGTTTTTGATATAAATTTTTTGAATTGTTTGTTAACAAATAAAGGGTGTCCCAACAAGAATGTAAGATTTAAATTTGGCGCCATTCGAAGTGTCATTGTGTGTCATTTGAACAATTGTTATTATTTGCTAGTAGAAGGTACGAGGTTAGTAAAAATAAAACGCTACACGAATGAACAACGCATTCTCATTGTGAAATTGTTTTACCAAAACGGTGAAAGTTTTGCGGCTACAGTTCGCAAATTGCGATTAATTTGGGGCCACAAGAGTTAACTGTAAAGATATTAATGGATAAATTTGCCAAAACTGGGTCTGTTAGTGATGTAGAGACAACAACGCGCCTTCGACCAGGTCGATCGACCGAAAATGTCGCAGCTGTACGTGATGTGTCGCCCAAACTCCTTCCACCTCAATTCGACACCGAGGTCAGCAAATTGGTGCCTCCAAATCCACTATGCAGCGAATTTTGACGAAAGATTTACATCTTCATGCATACAAAGTTCAATTGACTCAGGAACTGAAGCCAGCTGACCATGGATAGCGAAGGGAGTTCGTTAATTGGGTATTGGAGAGACAACATGAAAATGCTGATTTTGCCAATAAAATCATCTTCAGTGACGAGGTCCATTTCCATCTTGATGGCTTCATCAATAGGCAGAATTGTCGCATTTGGGGTGAGGAAAATCCTCGAGCGATTCACGAGAAGCAAATGTATCCTCAACGTGTCATTGTGTCGTGTGGATTTTGGGCTGGAGGAATCATTGGACCATTTTGTTATGAAAATGAGGCGTGTCAAGTGCAAACAGTCAATGGTGTTCGGTATCTTGAAATGATAACCAGTTTTTTCGTGCCTAGAATTGAAGAAATGAATGTGGAGGGCATGTGGTTTCAACAAGACGGCGCCACATGTCATGCAGTCAGAGAAACAATTTAATTGCTGCATCAGTCATTTCTCGGTCGTGATATTTTGCGTTTTGGAGACCAGAATTTAACACCATTAGACTTTTTTCTTTGGGGTTTTTTGAAGTCGGTGGTTTACGCGAATAAGCCGACGACGACTCAAGTCTTAAAAGAGGAAATTGGACGCTGCATTAATGAAATGCCGCAGCATTTATGCAAAACGGTGATTGAAAATTTCATTAAAAGATCGAGTGTGTGCCAGCCAGCGCGGCGGCCATCTGCCCGATGTGTTGTTCCATACATAACCTCATTCTGTCTACTTTACGATATAATAAA
This sequence comes from Philornis downsi, assembly GCA_019455685.1. Taxonomy (NCBI): domain Eukaryota; kingdom Metazoa; phylum Arthropoda; class Insecta; order Diptera; family Muscidae; genus Philornis; species Philornis downsi. The sequence goes on from JAHXMU010026457.1 coordinate 1,797,832, forward strand.
GCTTCACGATTTTTTTAAATATCTGTGTTTTATTTAAAATTTAAATCTTGCGTTCTTTTTGGTATACCCTTTAGTCAAGAAATTGTTACAAATTTTCAGTGTAAATATGAATAGTCCTGGTTAATAAACTTTGGTGTTACCTTTTCTGCCAAAAAACAAAAAAACAAAAAAAAGGACTTTTGAATTCGTTTCTGCAAATTTAGTTACCATTCGATTGGGTTTCGTCTTCTTTTCTAGAAATTTCTCATTTAATGATTCAAAAAATTAAAAATTTTTTGACCTCTATTGAATCATGGAGTAAAAATTTTGTCCTGGATGTTTAATATGAAAGTACTTAAGTGTTGTGTACGAGAAATAGCAAAAATTAATTCATTGACTTTGTATTTTTTCAAACATTGAAAACACATAATTTCTTGGGACAAATGAATGTAGATCCACAATTTGTTTTATCAGATGAAATAAACATTTTTAATTTACACAAATGCTAATAATAGCTAAGATGTAGAAATACTACATTTTGTTCACAGGACTGGAAGAAACATTTTTACGGAGATGCTTCCTGGCAGGATAACATTTTTTTTCAGCGAAGAAATTAATACTAATATTTACACCGATAGTTAAGAAAAAGAGACTTAAGCAGTTTAATTAAGAACCTCTTTAGTTTCTTTTTTTTAATTATTAATTTAATATATATTTTAAAGTTTTGGTCTTTATATTTATTGTTTTCGAATAATTCTGCCATTTACCTTAATTTGGGTACTCAGCTCGCTTTATTTCATCAAAAATTTCCGTTCTATTCTGTGCATGTTCATTTCTGCGAAATAAATTCAAACCACCAACATCGTATCCATACGCAACAACCATTGACTTTGTGCTAAAGTGCATATCATGCTTCATGCATTCTTTACTGACCGGCATCGCAACCATCACCATCTTCTTCCCACACCACAACAGCAGCTGAAATGCATACAAATCATTCGCTTAGAACACTGGGAATATGCATTCTAAATATCTCCGAATGTTCGCATAACATCCAAAACCCAAACACGCGGTCTTTGCATGCATTTCATGTATGTAAGTTCGCAGTTACAGGAACGCGAGATGAGTTATTAATTAGTTAATCAGCGTAATTTTGTAAAAGACGGCATTGGGAGGCTTTTCCATTTTTGCCTGGAATACGTGTAAATTTATTATATTTGGCAATGCAGTTAATAACTACATGATTTGTGCTGTATCACTAAATAACGGGTTATCCACTTAGTGGTTTCAAAACCACTGGTCAGGCAGGGCTGTCAGCTGATTAATACCTGTCATCTGAAGTGTTGCTATTTAGTGAAAGGTTTGCCATTTGCGAATATGGATCGCTTAACAACCAAAGAACGCGATTGCTACAAAAGTGATGATTCACAGGTGGATACTTTTCGTGCATTGCGGGATGATTGTGGTCGTCATAATTGACCTACTGCGCAAGGAATTGGCAAGACTGTAAAGCAATTTGAAGAGATTGAAAGCGTTACAGATGTGATCAGGCCTGCGCATCATCGTAATGTACGCACTGCCGAAACTATCGGTTCTGTTAGTAAACGTGTAGCGGATAATCCGAATTTCAATTCAGAGCGCTATGGCTGTATGATTACCGACTTTTTTTGGCTCGCAATTGAAGATTATGAACTGGACGGCATGTGGTTTCGACAACATGACCAATTTTTGCTTTATTGCATAGGAAGTTTCCAGAAAGCGGCATCAATTGGCCACAAAGATCGTGAAATTTGACGTCTTTAGACTTTTTGTGGGGTTTGGGGATATTCCCCAAACGTTGAAGCATTTGAAAACCAATATTCGTCAAGTTATTGCCGAGATACCGCCTAAAATGTGCTAAAAAGTGGTCGAAAACTTGCTCAAAAGGATCCACTGCTGCAACCAGTGTAGAGGTAGTCATTTTAAATGACATTGTATTTCGCACATAATGGCAAGATCCAGACACAATAATGAAATAAAAGTTTCATCGAAATCACAGCTTTATGTATGTTTTATTTTACTTTACTTTTGAGACCACAAAATGGAGAACCCTATATATTCTTAGCAATAATGCTTGCTTGCGGGAACAGGAAAACTTCGGATTCGGAATCTTATAAAGGTGGTTTTTATAATGCTATTGACATATTTTATGTAAAATGGAAAATAATTTTTCCGGAAATTATATGGTGACGTCTATTTTTTTTTATTTTAATATACATATTATTTACTTTTTTTTTTAGTGGCAGTTAGCACTGACAATATTATCAATTTTTTGCACACGTAGGAAACAATATCGAGCGTTTCCAGTCCATTTCTAATTCGCAATTATAAACGTCAATAGTGTCTCAATAACATCACTTCTGGTGAGATTTGTTAGGTTCTCATCAAGTCCATTATCGAAGAACTTTCATGATGGAATATCTTATTCAACGCAGCCGCTGCACAGTGGACTCAAATACAAAAAAAAAAAAAAGAACAAAACAAATGGAAAAAAAAGTAAGAACTTTTGAATGTATGATCCGATGGTACTCAAATTTTGTGAAAGTATGTTAAAAAGATACGCTTATTGTGGTTTAGAAGTGGTGAAAAAATGGATAATCCTCGATGAATTTAACATAGGCTTGTTGTAGGAGGGATGCTGTTATTATTCACACCTTTTTACTGCCTTTTCACCAGATCCTCTATGGCTATGAAAACTGTTTAAATCATTTTTGCGACAAATTTCCCCTTTCAATCACAATTCCCATAACTAATTAATTTAAGCAATTAACGAATAACGACTTTAAATACATACTAAAAATATTTAAGTTTTTGTATCGGGGGAAAAAATACTAAAACTGTTGAATATTCTCACAACGGCTGTCGGCTGTAATGCCTTTATTTCATCGGTTGCATCGGTAATTAAAAAGAGCTTCCCAAGAAGCGGAAAATATGTTCATACAGCATTTAGGAAAATTTTCGCACACATAAATAGTTAACGGGATTTCAATTTTTTGTAAATTTGCCCCGATTTGCTCTGTAATATTCGATGGAATTGCAACAAAGGAATATCGATAATCAGCTTACTCTCTAAAAATAGCTGTACATAAAAGATTTGTTGAAATGTTATGAAAACTCACGAAATGGCAGTAGTCTAGATTTGAAATTGCTGAAAATTTTTTAATTTGTTATTATACTTGACAAATAAGCAACACCATTTTTTTGCTAATAATTTTTTTCTTAATCGACAGTTTTCTTCTTTTTTTTTAAAAAATTTTAATGACCGATGTTTGCAAATTTAAACACATATTGCACAATTTATTTTATGGCTAAATATGTGGAACGTATAACTTTAGCTCGCCAACATTCAACTACGCCTCTATGAATTTTCATTGAAATTGGATAAGTCAGTTCTAGACTAATTTCATTGTTTTTTGTTTTGCATGCCAGCCGACGGCGCGCTGTGCTTTACCATGTCGATGTTGGTATACAAAATTGATAAAATTCGTTATTCATAAAATGACGCACAGTGCGGAAATTGATTTTTTTTTTTTTTTTTGATAAATCAACCCCATATATTAATCAATTTTTATATATTTTCAATGAAAGTTAACTCAATTCCACTTGAAATGTATGTTTTCGTTTTTATTTTTGCGATTAATTTATTATTATGCGTTAAAGTAAAATAAAACTGTTTTATTTTTTGAGTTTCAAGAATTGACAAGAAAATTGTGATTCTGGAAATCACTGATACAATCTAGAAACTTTTCGGAAGATTTTTTATCACTCCAGGAAATAGATAGACTTGTACGCTTTTAGCCTATATTCTTCTTACAAATTTCCGTACGTAACGAACCAATGGAATTGTCCAAAGTTTTTGCAGAGCTCCTAAACAAATGTAAGAAGGATATAGGTTGAAAGTGAAAGTGCCACACTGCCTGTAGTTGAACACCCGAATGATACCCAGGGGTTCAGGCGCTATCATTGTAACTAATACATTAACTAGTTTTGCGGAGGTGTACCTCGGCCTGTTGCAAGCTATTCTTGTGTTCCCCAACATAATTCCGTCTGTGAATGTATATTATTTAACCTGAACTAGTTTTTCATTATCAAATTTATAACCTCTGCGATCTGTAAACACATAATTCGTGTGAATTTTATTTAAGAATTATTAGAAATTAGAATAGAATAAGTTTTAGGTGTCGAAAGGAAAAAATATAAGATGTACTATAAGGAAATTCGTTATTTTTGAATGACATTGAAGGATTTATTTAGCATAGTTAAAATAATCCGATTTAGGTCGAATATGCATCGGTTTGTTCGATAATTTATTGCCAGTTTGAAGATAATGCAATAAAAAAACAATGAATATGAGTAATATTTGGCTAACGAAGAAAAACGTTGCAGGCGTCCACGTGTAAGGGCTACTCTATCGCCAGTATAGCTACGTTATCATACTCGATATTCATATGAAAAGTTCGTTTATCAGTATTTTTTTTCCTTGCAATTTTTGATATCCCAGATCTATGGACAATATTATGTGCTTCGTGGCGTTTGTTCCTAGTTGTCCTCTTAGCTCTGACAGAGACTATTTATAAAAGCTAATCTTATAAATGTTTTCCCTACTTTACCACTTTTCATTTCTTTTTATTTGCAGATTTCCCCCGTTCGTCTGTACGCCTTCCTATTTGTGGAAATAAATTTGCGAAAATTATAAGTTGTGATACTTCGGCATTCCAGGCTTGAAAGCGCTTTTATTGATGGGTAATGCCTTGATGGAGCCAGCCCCTTGCTTGGCAATCCCGCCTTATGGCTGTGGAAATCCGGAACTCAGGTTGCAGTATAACAATGTTTTACTTGAAGAGGTAAGTGTAAGCGCATAAAACAGAATGTTATTCATATTTCACTATATAATGCATGCATTTTTTTTGCTTTGTTTGGGCAGTCATTTGTCCACAACTTTAACTTTTAAGTATGGGCTCAGAAAAAGACTAGCTCCACCTTTTTACCATGTGAAGGGATTTTTCTTCAGGTATTACATTTTTGGTGTAAAAATTTAGGAAAATTGCTGACAGTCGGCTACAAAGAGTAAAAGAGTTAATTTTTGTGGCTGCGGTGGACATTTCCACTCTCATGGCCGTATCCTCACACCAAACCTCAAGTTTAGTGCAAGTTTAATATTATAGTTATTCCCTGTTACTTTCCAACCGTATCCTATTTGACAAATAGAGGATCACTCCATGCATTCTGTATGTATAAATAAGCATTTCCTCAAATTTGGTAGCAATTTTTTTTCGAATTATTTAAAATCTTATTATGACTGCTTCACAAAACACCGAAATATAAAGCAGACAAATTGCAAAAGCTAAATTTTGACACACTGTGTTAAAATAACTGCATGCGCTTTCAAATAACGAAAGCAACCTTTCGAAGCATAATTTTGTTTACTTTTATCGGAAAGAAGAATTATTAAAATTGGCCAAGACACCTGACTTGGTCGTAAGCCAGGATTCTATGCCGTAAATTAAGTCTGGTAGAATTATTGCCTGTTGCAGTTGGATTTTCGTTCGTGTAGGGAGCGCTTAGTCAGTAAACGAGTTTGTTTGTAAATAATACGAGGTGTGATCAAAAAATAGACGATATCTTCAAATTTCATGAGTAACGTATGTTCGGTGTTCGCATTTTTTTTCTGTTATGTCGGTACACATGTCTGTTATATATGTTGACAATATCAGCCATTTTGTATTGTCAGTTTGTTTTTGACAGATAAAAAGATTAGTCGTGTTTTGGTGTCCTCTTCGATTTTTTACTATTTGAAAAAATGGATCAAAGAAACCGTAGTTTTGTGTAAAAAATTAAATTAAATGTGCAACGACATTTGAAATGTTGACTGTTTGGCGAATCTACCATGAGCAGAACACAAGTTTAATTGTGGTATAACCGGTTTAAGAAAGGCCGAGAAGATGTCAATGAAGATGTAGTCCTCGTCGCCCGAGCACGTCAACAACCGATGAAAACATTGAAGTAGTGAAGAAAATGATTTTGGATAATCGTCTAATCACTATTAGAGAGATTGCTGATGATGTTGGCATATCGTTCGGCTCATGACAATCAATTTTTACGGATGTTTTAGGCATGAAACGTGCGGCAGCGAAGATTGTTTCAAAATTGGTAAATTTTGAGCAAAAACAACGTCGCATGAGCATCGCTCAGGAGCTGTTGAATGACGTCAACGATGATCCAGATTAGCTTAAAAGGATTATAACTGGTGACGAATCATGGTTGTATGGCTATGACATTGAAACCAAAGCCCAATCATCCCAATGGAAGCGTCCAGAAGAGTCAAGACCGAAAAAAGCACGCCAAGTTCGATCAAATGTGAAGGTTTTGCTCACTGTTTTCTTAGATTGCAACGGCGTGGTGCGTCATGAATTCTTGCCACAAGGTCGCACGGTCGATAAGAAATACTACCTCGAAATTATGCGCCATTTGCGCGAAGCAATTTTCCCAACTTTCTTCTTGCTGTTCGCTCTTGTTTCTTCTTCTTAAATAAACTTACAGAAGGCTATCGAAAGTGTATACAAGAATTGACACTTGACGTGTTACCTGCTATATATTGCTATAATTTTGACATAATATAATTTTCAGCATATTGTATAAACATTTCAAATTTTAACGCGAATGTTGTCGTCGCTAATAAAATCGGGTCTGTCCGGAAAGGTTTCAAACGCTGCTGATGGTATTTTGTTCTATTCTCGGCGAAGACCGAACTTTAAGGCGTTCATTGTGTCATATTTTTTAGTTGATACTTTGATGTCTTTCTATACTTTCCTATATATACATCCTACACTTTCCTCCCAAATGGAGTATATGCGGGGAATATGGTGGCCATTGTTACAAAGAAATGAATTAGGGAACTTTTTTTTATAAAAAACATTGGGTTTCTCGGGTTTTATGAGGTGCTGCCGAGCCTGGTTGGAATATTCAATGCTTCCCACTAAATTTTCATGCCCATAGGAACAAAGCATCATTTCCTTCCATTATTTCACAGTTGTTTTGCTGATTTACCTTCACGCCCTGTTTGATGAATACAACGGTATAGCGCCCTGTGTCAGTTACCTCGGTCCAAACCATCACCGATGCAGGCGCTGGTTTTCGCCAGGCTATTTTTTGGTCTAAATTATCTTTTGCTTTACACTCTAATCATGGTCATATTGCTAGGCAAACTGCCTTTTGAGCAGGTGTTAAATCTTGCACTTATTGTACTTTGTAGGTCTCCTCCAATAGTACTTCATTTTTTAATATGTGCCCTATGATACGAGTAGACATATTGATATTTTTCGCCAATTGAAGTGCGCTTTGTCGTGGATCACATTGAATTCTGGTCCTCACCTTTCGAATATTTTCTGTCGATATTGCTGTTTCTGGATATCCACCTCCATGGAAATTTTTGATGTTAGAAGTAATGTGTAATGTTTTGATACACAAACATTTTATTCACATGTAAATGTTGTAGCTCAGTGACAATGGCTAGTTGAGATTTTCCAGCCAAATACAAGGAAATATAACTGCTCGAATTCCATTTCGATACTTTTATTGTGATTTAAAACGATATGCTTTCATAGGCTTGTAAACAATGACACAGATTAATGCATGATAATAAGTGAGCGCTCTGTCATTAACTATGTGGCTGCTACTGTAGCATGAAGTTGTTAATAGCTCGAGCGCCTATCCCCATGTAATCATCCACCATTCCAAAGTTATGATTGTCAATGTTCTTGTTGCTTTTCCAAATGAGTAAACTTCCCGTTCATCGAAAGAATAACTTAACTTGTTAGCGTTTACCACCATAGCCATTTCAAACTTCTTCTCAGGACTTGACGTCAGCCAGGATGCTAAAGTTATGTATATTACCCTTTTTAAAGTTGGCTAAAGTCGACTTTACAAAGCCTTCTTCATTATAATCTCCACTAGTACGTAAACAAAATTCCAAGATGTGCTGTTACCCTCAATAAGTCCTCATTTGATGCAGAATGGTTCACATATACCT
>JAHXMU010026457.1:1806278-1848299 GCA_019455685.1 Philornis downsi
GGTTAATACGGAACGCTATGTTGAGATGTTGGACGGATTTTTGGCTCAAGAAATTGAAAGTTCAAGAATAGTGAATTCCAGAACTTGATTCCAACAAGATGGAGCTACCTGTCACACATCAAATGACTCCATGGCGGTGGTGAAGCAGATGTTCCCCGGCAGACTGATCGAAAAGAGGTGATATCCCATGGCCCCCACGTAGTCCAGTCTTGACGCCTCTTGACTTTTTTTTGTGGGGATACCTCAAACACAACGTCTACAGTAATAATCCAAGAAACATCGTTCAGCTCAAGGAGAATATCCGTTGTGAAATGGCAGCCATTACATCAGTATTACTGAAGAAAGTTTTCAATAATTTTCGTTTGCGTTTAGAGGAGTGCCGTCGTAGAGAGGGTAACCATTTAGATGATGCTATTTTTAAAAAATAAACTCCATTTATTACCCTACAATGCCTTAGATTTATTTTAACCACTTTTGTATTTATTTTTTAATCTATTTTTTAAATATGCACGTTCTATTGCGCCACCCTGTATATAAATGGTTGGATATTGTCAGCTTATAGCCAGTGGTTGTCACCCTCAAATTTGATACCCTTAAACCGTGATATTCATATTCTGACCTCGTTTTGGCTAAGCAGTGCGCACTCTATGCCGTCGTCGGTAATTGATGTGCTGAATTCAGGAACTTAAACTTTGTCAGTGTTTTCTCTATACCCTAGACTAGATTTCCATTGTTGTTCTAACATATGTTAGTAGTTTTAAATTTATACATTTGAGTGAAATTATCGGGCTTTCTATACTTGCGTGTACTATATCCAATCTACTACTACTTCTTCTGTTAAAAAAGACGATTTCCTTATAACGTCTCATTAAAGCAAACATTGTAATTGAATGCATCGTTACTCAATCATACATCAAGCTTCAGTTCCCTAAAATACTATTCCGCATTATTTATCGTGATGAAACATACAGTATGATTTTATAAGAGCCCTGTTTTCACAAATTTTCAAAACTTTAAAAGAACTGCATTCTATATTTTTATTTTATGTCATATGAAATTCCAGCAGAAAACGTTGGAATTGTATTTGAAATTGATGATGTGTGTAAATTGACAAGTTATGCATTTTGAGAATTTCTGTGAACATTCAGTACATGTAGCTGGTTTATTAAATAAACTGGTTTATTAAATAAACCAGCAGCAAATGCCCACATTGTACATGTTCAGTAAATTATACACATTTATGTTTGTCGTGGTCTGTGACATATCCTGGTATTTATAGTGGTTTACAACCAGAGCAACCAGAGCAATCCTCATTAAACATCATGATTTAAGCATTTAAAAATATGTTTATGTTATGTCTTCAATTAACACAGATAATTAGGTTTCGCGGTAATATTTACATCCTGTCATATATAAAATGTCAACCATCAATTTCCTTTATTTCGTCCTTATGATAAACTCGTTCTTCTTGAGCTGACATCGCTTTCATCATTACACTTTTAGCAACTCAAACTTCCACACCACATGCAAACATTAGCGGTCATATTAACACATGCGACCGCAAAAACCCAGCGTCAAATTCTCATAATTGCAGTTGTAATTAATTTTGTTTGGAATAAAGACCAATTTCGCCAGGTAATGGTTGCCGCCATGCAGGTAGCGCCTAAGGGCTTGGCTATCCCTGTTTGTTGCAGGTTGCGTGTAAGTTTTAGTTTCAGTTATATTTCTAACGCATTGCGCTATCAAACGGTTAAGGATTATAATCTATGTAAACCGCACGATGTGAAACACTAAACGCTTCTCGCGGTTTATGGTAATGAAAACATAAAGTTTAAATGCTGCGACTAATTTCCTTATCGCCGTTTAAGATGGTTATTACGAAAACGGAGATGGGCTATTTAAATTTCAGGTTTTATATAAACTACACTCAAGAAAATTCGTAATAGAACATAATCGTTCGTTTACTTCAACGTGGCTTATAGGCAAAGTTGTGGCATGCATACTAAACACAGTAGGATATATGAACATGTATGCGAACATTTAATACACTTTCTTTGTTAAATTCCTTGAAATATGTAGCCTTAATATAAGAAATCATTTTTTGTTTTCTATAAACTTGGTCTTTTCATCAAGACAGATCTACAAACTTGTTTGATCAGGGCTTTTGTCACAATTACTTGCTTAAACTCGTGTTACGCACAAAATGTTTTTAACAGTTATGAATGCTCTTAAACATATTTTCGCACATACGAGGTGTGTTCAAACAATAAGTTGAATTTTCAAATTTCGCTGACAACGTACGTTCGACTTTCGATAATTATTTTTTTTTCATGTTGGCACACTTGTCTCGAAGATATGTTGACGGTTTTATCCATATAGCAAGTTTAGTTTGTTTGTGAGAGGCATAGATAAGACAAAAGTTTTGCGTGTTCGGCGATTCGGTTTTTATCTTCTCAATGGTCGCAAAACGCCGTCTTTCCTGGGGTTTCTTAAGTCTTGGAAACAGGAAAAAGTCGCAGGAGCCAAATCTGGTGAACGCGGTGGTTGAGGCATAATAACGGTGTTGTTTTTGGCCAAATAATCTCTCACAAGCAAAGATGAGTGAGCAAATGCATTATCATGATGCAAAAGCCAATTCCGGGCGCTTTTTTCGTATTGCATCACGCAAACGGCGCATAACTTCAAGGTAATATTCCTTATTTACCGTACGACCTTATAGTAAGAACTCCTGATGCACTACGCCAAGGTAATCAAAGAAATCAGTGAGCAAAGCCTTGACATTTGCTCGAACTTGGCGTGTTTTTGTTGGTTTTGGCTCTCCTGGACTCTTCCATTAGGACGATTGGGCCTTGGTTTCGATGTCATAACCATATACCCATGATTCGTCACCATATATGACCCTTTTAAGCAAATCAAAATCACCGTTGACGTAATTCAACAATTCCTGAGCGATGCTCATGCAACGTTGTTTTTGGTCAAAATTAAGCAATTTTGGAACGAACTTTGCCACACGCTTCATGCCCAAAATTTCCAAAAAAAATTACATGACATGAGCCAACCGATATGCCGACATCTTCAGCAACTTCTCTAATTGTGATTCGACTATTTTCCATAACAATTTTCTTCACTTTCTTAACATTTTCACGGGTTGTTGATGTGCTGGGGCGGCCAGAGCGAGCGTCGTCATTTACATCTTCTCAACCTTCTGTGGAAAACTTGTACCATTTGTAAACATTTTTTTGACTCAGAATAATCTCACCGTATGCCACTGTCAATATTTCAAGTGTTTTTGAGCACTTAATTCAATTTTTTACACAAAATTTTTTTTTCTTTGATCCATTTTTTTCGATAGCAGAAAATCGTCGAACATGCAAAACACTTGTCTTCTGTACGCCTCTTACAAACAAACTAAATATGCTATATGGATAAAATCGTCAACATGTGTTCGAAACGAGTGTACCAACATAAAAAAGTAGTAATAATCGAAAGTCGAATGTACGTAGCCCGCGAAATTTGGAAATTCGCCTTATTTTTTAAAAACAGGTCGTATTGTTCATTCGTATTTGTATCCAAAACCAAAAAAAAGTACTTCGTTTTATTTTTCGCAAATTCTGTCAAAATAGGGGAAAACTTATAGCAGAGACAACAATTATTGCCAAATTGATCATGTGGAGGATGCCTTTTATCGGTAACTTTCTTTCTAATAGAGCCATTGCAAGGCCATCCGGCGACATAAAATAAATCACCTTTAAAGGACGCTTCCAAGAACTATAGAACAGTTGTGTCTCAACTTTAAATCTTTTCGATCAAGTCAAAAGTACTGCAGATATCAACTTTTTTTTTTGCATGGTTAGTAAAACGCAAGAGTGGAAACGATATATTTTAAGTAATCAAAAAACTTCAAGCAAATATGAGCTACCTCAGTGCCCAATTTGCAAGCTACAAAATAAATTTTTATAACTGAATTGTTATTTTAAATTTGTACTTCCGGATACTTTTAATACGAATTGAATGACTAAGTCGGTAATTTCTGTATTGGTTCAAATTGTTTAGTTCTTTTTTTTTCTAACACCCTCATTCAAGAGAATGGGAAAGTAAAATTTCGACGATTTTTATAATGTTGGATTTTATTGAACAAGGAAATTGTATTAAATTTTATTTACAAAATGAAATTTCTGCTAAGGGAACATTTAGAATGCTGCGAAATGCTTATGGTGAACAGATTTTATCCACAGAAAATGTTTACCAGCGGCATAACTAAATCAAAGAAGGTCAAGAACGAGTTGAAAACGATGCTGAAACGATGCGGAGATTTTTTTTTTTTTTTTTTTTCATTTCATTTATTTAGTCTATGGATATTTAAGTTTCCTTACAGACTAGCACAGATTTGATGCTGAAAATTCGCCCCTTAACAATTACGGATCTTGCTGATAATTTTACCATTTCAAACGGAGCAGTCAACTCCACTTTACAAGATTTTCTGGACCTCCGATGCGTCAAATATCGACACTCAATTTTTTTTGGTAAAACACCGTCATGTTAAAATCTTTGAAGAGATGATTTTAGGCTAACTACACAGTACAAAACGTATTAATACGGATGATGAGAATTGGGTCTGCGCCTTTGATTCGGAAACTACCGACCAATTGTGTGAATATCCAATGGTGAATTAAGATTGAAAAGAGTCTCGTAAAAATCTAAGCCATTCACACAGATAATTTTCGTCGATTATTATCATATTGTGCACTATGAATTCATTCCATCGGAAGGAATTTTATTTGAGAATTGTGCTAAACTATGTATAGGTATATGGAAGAGCGGATTAATGGGCAGACAATACTTTTTTACGGCCACTGCATTGGTTGTTCGTGAGTTTTTCGCCAAAAATTCAATTAATATCGTTCCATACCCATTGTATTGGCCTGATTTAGCGTCGTATGATTTTGGCTGTTTTTTTTTTTTTTTTAATTTGGCTGAAGGTGAAGGTGCAGATGATGATATTTTCTTAAATCCTTGTTTTAGTTAAAAAAACGGGCGAAATAGTTACGCCCCTTCTCTCACTTTCCACACGAAAAGCTAGATTTGACAAATATCACCACAGTATCCTGTAATGTTATATTAGTAAAGCAGATTATTCTTAAAAATGGCCAGGCGTTAATATGCAGCATCATATAATACAACTAATGTTGGTTATAAACTCTAAAATATTGTGTTTATCATAACTTTTTAAACGCCTTCACGAATCTACTAATATTTTGTGTGATGTATCTTCTCTAAATCCTAGTTTGCATCCTATATCAAAGAGCAGATTTGACAAAAACAGATTTTGAACTTTCGATTAATGCAAAAGTATGAATGTCAGTCATAATATTTTGCAGAAAATATTATAGGGATAATTTTTTCCTTCATTAAAATTAGACACAAACTAGTCATTCAAAGCCGGAACATCTAAGGGCGTTACAAGAACCGAAAATTGCGATACTTTCATAAATATTTTTTTATATTCACATAATAAATTCATGAAAAGGGTGTCACAAAGTTCACTTTACTGAAAGTCTACCATGCATCATTTAAACAATAGGGAGCTTAGTGGCCATAATGCGCTATTGTATTCCTTTTATAGCCTCTCTACAGTGGGCTTTACCATTAGTGACAACATGCAGTCGATTCCAAGGGAAATAATTCTATACGAAATCATGCGATATCCTTCAAAAAATTAATTGCGATTAATTACAATTATTAATTAAAATTCTACTTCAAATGCTACTACCTGTCTTTCTATTAATACATTTATTTGTTTGTTCGTTTATTTAACAATCTTGTAATTTGAAACCTTTTACCCAATATTAAGTAAATTAAAAAATACGTGAAGTAAATACTAATCCAGTACCCCAGCACTATTGGCATATGAACAGCGAAACAGAAAGTTGTTGTCTAAAATATTGCGGCCTTTTTGATAAAACAACTTTAAATCATCTCAACTTGCAACCTTCTCGATAAATTAATAATGCCCATTTCTTTATTAGGTCCATCGAGCTTTGCTATTATCTAAATTATTAATTATATTTTAGAAATCGATTAGAAAATGCATTTAGAACATAATATAAAAAAGTATCTGCGATTAGTAGATGGGGATACCGAAAAAGACAAAATACAGTATGAAAAATTGATAGTCTCAAGTCTAGATTGCATAAAAATTCGCTCCCACGGTGAGGTACAATTTTGTTGCCTCCTTCGATATTTCCTCAACTATATCAATTACCTGTGAGCTACCGCTGCATAATGGTTAATACACACAGCGGTTCTTCGTATGAACGCGGGGTCGTACCTCGTTGTAGAAACCTATCTCTCTTAAAACTGTGGTCGCCTCAATACGCTGACGAACCCTTGCAGCAATCGAGCTGTCGATATATTTATTAAACGCTTCTCAAACTGACACTAGAAGTGGTCATTAAACAGTAGATTCTCTTCCATCAATCAAAACATAAAACTCAAATAAGATCACTGAATGTGAGAACGTTTCTCAAATCCTATTCACGGTATGCAAGGAAGCTTTTCTTCGATTAAGTTCTCCTAGACGTACAAGATTTTGTCTTTATATGCTACTATCTCAACAACAAATTATATGCTCAAGCAAGTTCCTTTTTCCATAGCCAAATCTATGGTCTATGGTCTTCGTTACCTTCTCTTCTCTTCCATTAGTCTAAATATAAAGTGCGCGTAAGATCACTGAATGCGAGAACCTTTCTCAAATCCTATTGGTTTTCAAGTGAAGGTACTAAGATGTGTCGCCATTCCAATTGTTGCAATTGATAATGAACTATAGCACTGTGAACGAAATAGTTTCGCGAAATTTGCCATTAAGGCATCATAGAAATAAAACCGGGTTATTCATTATTCGCTTTCAAAAGTAAACTTAAATCAAAACAAAGCTACCATTTGGATGAAAGTTGTATTTTATTATAATGCTTGCCATTGCATACGAAATACAATGTCATTTAAATGATCGCTTCTGGGTTGGTTGCAGCAGTGGATAGTTTTCGACCACTTTTTGTACATTTCGGGAGGTATCTCGGCGATAACTTCACAAGAGATGGTTTTCAAATGATGCAATGTTTGGAGATTATCCGCATAAAACCGATCTTTGGCGTAACCCCACAAAAAAGTCTAATGGCGCCGCATGATCTTGGTGGTCAATCGATGAAAGAAAACATGAAATTACGATTTCTGAAAACTTCTCATGCAATAAACCAAAATTTGCCGTGTTGTATGGCTTGTGGCACCATCTTGTTGAAACTACATATCGTCCAGTTCATAATCTTCAATTGCAGGCCAAAAAAGTCGATTATCATACGGCCATAGCGCTCTGAATTGAAATTCGGATTATCCGCCACACTTTCACTAACAGAAGCGGTATTTGCGGCAGTGTGTACATTGCGATGATGCACAGGTTTAACCACGTCTGTAACGCTTCCAGTCTCTTCAAATTTCTTTATCACCTTGCCAATTCCTTGCACAAAAAGTTCCCACGTTTGAATCACCACTTTGTAATAAGTTTTAACTCTTTTTACGCGTTCTCCGGTTGTTAAACGATCCATATTCGTAAATGGCAAACCTTTCAGTAAATAAATAGCATTTCAGATGATAGATGGATATAACAACAATCTTGGAAATGTCACAGTGTCCATGGGAAGTCATAATATTCGTGCACGTTAATTAGAATAATATTGTTGTCAAAAGAGATCTGCACATTTTCCGTCTATTAATTTTATCACAACGTTCAAATTTCCACAGAATTCCTCATTGAGTGCTGTAATTTCGTCGAATTAATTTTTACATTTATAATTTTATTATGATCACACAGAATAGTTTTAATTCCGAGTGTCATTCGCCTTGTTCCTTTTTGACTTGCTCCTCCTTATCTCCAGCTTATTCTGTAGTTTTTGGATTTGAATTCAATTATTCTAACGTCACATTGGTAAAACGTATTTAAGAAAGAAAGGTTAAAAAATGTCAAGTATGGGAATTTTACTTGTAAGCAAAGTAATAACAATAATCTTATTCCGTAGTACTCTCAAATTGGCCAAATGTTCAGTTGCTGTGAACGGAGAAAAAACCTGACGCTATTACTTTTTAAACCAATGTTGAAAACACGAATAAAGCTTCGTTTCTGTGAATGTCGCATCATCAACAACATTTGAACAAAATAGAATACTTCATCTGTTGACGACATACTTTCGCCCTTATGACCACAAATTAAGGAATGTTCCAAATTGAAATAGCTTCTTTTTGGAAAGGGGGACTTCGTGTGTGTGAGGATGAAGACAAGAGATTTGCTAACTTACATTAAAGGCTTTTATTTTACGTAGAGGGCGGCTGGCGAAGTGGTTCGGTTGGCGCCTAGTGGAAAATCAGTTCAAGTTTATCACTGGTTTTAACCATCCGCTGGGTTGCCACATGGGCGTAACAAAATGGGGGTTCTTAAAATTTTTCTCAATCGTATAGTAAATGTTCATATTTCGTCCGAAATATGAGCTGTAATTTGAAATAATTCTGAAACCACGTTCTTTTGCATTGCTGCAGAAGTATGGGTAGTGCCAGAAGGAGCTTGGTGAATTACTTTGTTTTTATTAAATTATATATACTTTCGTTCTCTCAGATAAAGGTATCAAAATACTTTGAATTGAAACATACTAATAGAAGCAAAATTGTAACTTCCTAAAGTCCGTCCTCCCTTTGAGAAATGTAGAGGAACCATTGATTTTAAGTAAATCAGTTTACTTGTATGTTAGTTACCCTAAAAAAAGTACTACATGCCTCATGCTTGCTCAACTGTGCTATACTATTATGAGTTGGTTAAGGTAATTCGTATTGGGGATAGCAGAGAGAGAGCTTTGTTGTTATTATTTTCACAATCAATTATTTTAATATTTTAAATGGAATTTCAATAAATCAGTAAATTTGTATGGGAGATGTCACAATGGTCGTGGCAACATTGTCCATTTTTGTTCTTAGTTTTCCAAAAGTAAGATATGTGCGAAATTAGCCGAGTACGGAAAACTGGTTGAAAGATATGGAAATAAGGAATATGGCGTTTAAATCGGTAGTTTGTAAGGGTGGTACCAGAAGAGATTAAAAATTATCGATTTAACCGATATATTTATACCTTAATCTTCATATATAGGGGCTGTTAATTTAGTAGTTTCCAAACCGCCGGTCTGGCAAGGCTGTCAGATATTAAATACCTGTCAGCTGAAGTGTTCTTTATCGTTTAACAGCCGAAGAACACGTTAAAATAGTTAACACTTACTACAAAAGTGATGATTCAAACGTAGGGACTTTTTGTGCATTACGGGGTGATTATGGTTGCCATAATCGATCTACTGTACAAGGAATTGGCAAGGTTATAAAAAAGTTCGAAGAGACTGGAAGCGTTACAGATGTGGTCAAGTCTGTGCATCCTCGCAATATACACACTGCCGAAAATATCACTTCTGTTAGTGAAAGTGTGGCGGATAATTCCAAAATATTGGAAACCATCATCTGCCAAGTTATTACCGTTATCTCGGTATCTTGAAATATGCGAAAATGTGATCAGAAACTACCTCAAAAGTATCCTCTGCAGCAACCAATACACAAGTGGTCATTTAAATGACATTGTATTTCGTACATAATGACAAGATTCAACCATTATAAAGAAATAAAAGTTTCATCGACTCTTGCTGTGTGTTTTATTTAACTTTACTTTTGAAACCGAAAAATAGATAACCCGGTATTAAAGGATAGGTTACGCAACGGTACTAAATGAAACATACCGCAAAATTTAGACTAATTGGAGGTTCCATATTTTTTCACCTACTCATATTCCTACTATAAGGTATATATAAAAACACTGTTGACCGCGGAATTGGCCCTGCGCTTTATTTCAAGGATCAACCACCTTCAAACATGCATTACTATCGTCGGTATTTACACTCATTTTTTTTTTTTTTTTTTTGCACATCAATATTTTTGCAATTATGTCTACATACTGTCTGCTGCTTTCCTTTCTTGTATTTACATAGTTCTGTGTGCGGACTCACATACATAAATATTGCATGGGAACAATAGAAAAGAAAGCAAGATGTTCCAAGGGATCGCTCTCGCTCAGTTTTCTTGCTGTTGTACTTACATATGTATGTAAATAATTAGTTGGTTGCCATTTATGTGTGTACGAATACTTGTGTGCACACATACGAGTATATTTGAAAATAAATAATGTTTTTGTTCTGCTAGACTTCATGCAGTTTGTGCATTTGAAGTTAGTTTTACTTGTCTGTTATGGCTCAAATAAAGAGCTACAGTATTGTACTGAAATTAATTCGAATTTCAGTCAGTTTTTTATTTATTAGCTTTTGGTATTTTGAAACTGCTTGCAAAAACCATTGCAGGCTCAAACAAACTATGCAGAATTTTAGTAGATCTACAGAAATATTTCAAATTTTGTGAAAATACAATACTTTGAAAATACCGGGAATAAATTGTCCGTGTAGCACTAATTACATAATATTAAGACTAGTAAATATTAAACAAATGCAATGTACATACCGCAAATCAAAGGAGCAATATATGAAAATCCAGGGGCAATGGTATGAAATTCCTTCTCCTCCTTAAAGATAACAATTTAACTGTACACAATGATCCGGAAGATATACTGAGTAAGTCGCATCAAGAGGGAATGATTAGGTCTTGATGTCTTTTTGATGACATGGATCAACATTGTCGATCCGACACTTTTTCAAGTAGAATTGCGCCATAGCGAACACTAAAGTGTGGATTCTAATTCACTAAATAGTAACAAATAAAGGGAGAAATAAACGCTTTTAATAAGACCCTCACTTTAAAGACTATTTCAAATCGATTAGTCGACCACTCGAAGTGTTTGTGATCGACACTCAAGAAATGATAGGCAAGTCCTATACATCGTATACAGGCCAAAGATTTGACGATGAGAAAGCTATGCACAAGATGACTACCGCGCTTGCTTTCAATAGAGCAAAAACAGTGTCGTGAAGATGTTTCAGTAGAGTGTGTGGTGATGTTTCACTGGAATAAAACCGAATTTTTGCATCGATTTATAACCATGGATGAGACATGGGTCCACCACTTCACATCTAAGACAAAGGAACAGTCAAATCAGTTTACTGGAATGGGAAAATCGTGTCCAAAGAAGGCGAAGACGGGGGATTATTTTTATTGATTACCTTCAGAAAGGAAAAACCACTAACGGCGAATATTATACAGGGTGGGCCATATGAGTGTTGGCGATTTAATTCTTCAATTTCTCGGTAACGCGCGGCGCGGGGTGGCGGGGGGATATGTTGTTCGCTGCGCCGCTTCCTGGAAATTTAGTCGCCATGGAGCCGTACACGGGAGTTGCAGCGTGCATTTTGTGTCCGAGCGTATTACGAAAACAATAAATCAGTGATTACTGCACGACGTTTGTATCGGCATGAACACGGTTTACACGATTTAAGTGAAGTTCCAAGCGCCAATGTGATAAGAAAATGGATCAGAATGTTCGAAACGACCGGCTCAACAGTACCAATTACGGTTCGTGGTCGCCCAGTTTCTGCAAGATCAGCCGACATTGTGGAGCGTGTTCGTGTTTCAGTTCAGCGAAATCCGCAACAGTCAACACGTAAGAGAAGTCAGTCTTTGGATGTCAAAAGAACAACTTTACGACGAATTTTGAAACGTGATTTGCATTTAAAGGCTTATAAGATTCAGATAGTCCAAGAATTAAAACCCGATGATGCCAGTAACCGACTTAATTTTGTCAATTTGATGCTAGAGCGGTTCAACAATTTCAACAACGTGATTTTTAGTGATGAGGCCAATTTTCACCTTAATGGCCATGTGAACAAGCAAAATTGTCGGTTCTGGTCCGAGACTAATCCCCGACACTTGCATGAACGTTCACTTCACAGCCCTAAGCTTGTCGTGTGAGCTGGGTGGGATAACGTCAACCGGTATTATTGGACCATACTTTTTTTAGGACGAAAGAGGGCATGCGATGACGGTTAGAGCGAACAATTATTGCAACATGCTAGCAGACTTTTTGGTGTCAGCTTTGCAAGAACTTCAAGGCAATACCTCGAGGATGTGGTTTCAACAGGATGGGGCCACATGTCATATGGCTAGGGTATCCACATTTCTATTATTTTCTATGGGGCTACCTCAAATCGGTAGTCTACGAGAATAATCCGACCAATCTAGAGCAGTTGAAGAGGAACATTATTCAGGAAAGTAACAAAATATCTAGAACAACTTTTCAGCGAGTTTTCCAAAATTTGCGACTTCGGTTCCAAGAGTGTCAAGCAGCCGAGGGAAGCCATTTGCACAACATTATTTTTAAGTCTTAAAAATTCCCATGCTTCTACTTTTTAAAAATAAAAATATATATTTTTTTATGTTTCGTAGTTTTTTTTAATTGAATATTTAAACCGCCAACACCCTTATGGCCCACTCTGTACTAGCTTATTGCAGTATTTAGGTGATAAAATTATGGAAAGAAGGCTACATTTGGCTAAGAAGAAAGTGCTGTTTCATCAAGACAATGATCCAGTTCAAACATCCACTATTGCGGTGGGTAAAATTAATTAATTATTCGGTCTATTTTCTATTTTCAAACTTGAAAAAATGGCTCAGTGGTAAAAGATTTGTCAACAATGAAGAGGTGGAGCCTGCGGTTGATGACTATTTTAAGGAGTTTGACAGTAGTACAGAAACTATTGAATATTGCTGAAAAAAGTGTATATGTAGAGCTAGAAGGAGATTGGGTTAAAAAAATGAGATTATGTTTGTAAGGTCGGCTGGTTTTAGGACCGCCATAGTGTGATGCCAAAAATTGAATTGTATCTATCTTATTATTATTTGATGGAATGTATGCCCTCTTTCGGTTGACAAGGAGCTAAATCGCAAAAATTTTCTGAGGCGGCTGGCGGCTGGTGATGAAAGGTCGGTCCTTTACGACAACGTTAAGCGAAAGCAGTGACGATTGAATTGCGGCGGGCTGGCATAAACGGCTAGCAAGCCAGAATTGACGCACAGTACTGTTTTGCTGTATGTTTGGTGGGATTGACAGGGAACCATATGCTATGAGCTTTCTCTCTTCAACTAGACCCTTAATTCGGACCGATATTGTCAACAATGTAAGAGGAACTGTGTTCCATTAGGACAACATCAGGTCACAAATGTCGACAGTGACTCGCCAGAGGCCCCGTGAGCTTGACTGAGGTGTTCTTACGCATCCAGTTTATAGTCCGAATCGGGCAACAAGTGGTTACCATCTATTCCCGTTAATAGCAAACGGTTTTTAGCTGGTAAAAAATTCGACTGTCCCAATTTTGGCAATAGTGATAAGGGTTTCTATGAGAGAGGCATAATATAATTACTTTAAACATGGCAATAATTGACGAACAAAACGATGCATATTTTACCTAAGTCGGACCCGTCTAATTATGCTAAACAAAGCTTTCAATGTCATGCAAAAATAATGGATTTCTTATAACTACACTTTATATACTAAACTTGATAAACTGTTATTAGCGTTTTTTACACCCCTACATTCCCTTTTTGGAGGAAAATCTATTTACATTACATTTGTCACATCGTATTTCTGCGCTAGGCATAATTAGTGAATGAAAAAGATGTTGTCGAGCTTGATAAATAACTGTTCTTTAAATAGTTTTTATCAATGCTCTTATGCTCCTGGTTATTCGCATTTTTCTTTTTTTTCAATTTGTAAACCATTTACTACAATTATGTCTATAATCCTTACAAATGGCATAAAGTAACCCCAGCAACGTAGAAAAAACGTAAACAACAATGAATCCCCATCCCGTGAGTCGCAGTGGAAAACAACACAAGGAAGCATTTCAATAAAATCCAACAGAAAAACATTAACTTTGCGTTTACGGCCATTACCGTTCCGCCTGCCACTATATCTCGCCATTAGCGCTGTCCCACCATTCTGCCTTTCTGCAGCCTCTTTTTTCCCAATCCATAATTCGACCGACCAGTTCTTTTGCAACCATTTAGTCCATCAGATGCGACCATTTATCTGCGTTGAGGAAAACGAAAACAAGAATTTTCACATTTTTTAGTTAACACAATTCCATTTTAATCCAACATAAGCCCCCTTTTACAGTTTTTATCATCTGTTGCTTGCTGTTGGCATTGTGTATTACCCTGCCCGCAGCTCCCTTCACCGCACTATCTTGGCCAGCCTCTACCGGATATGATGCCCTTTTTATCGTTATGTTGTATTTTGTCGATCTGATTGCGGATAATATTCGTGTGCATGCTGAAGAAGAAGAAGAGGAGATGAATGCATGAAACCAAAAAATGAACCAGTTTAAATATCACTGATGATTACCATCAGATTAAAAATGGAAGTGAATAAGTAAATTATTATTTAATTTATTTCGGTTTAATATTAAGTTCTTTCTGCGTGCCTTAAGGATTGTTAAACTTATAAAGACGTTGTGTATTACCTATTGTAGGGAACTTGTTTGCAAAGATGATTGAATGGAGCTCATTTGCTAAATGACAAATCATTACTTGAAGACATAGCATTAACTTCATTATGATCAGGAAGGATATATCGTCATTATTGTTCGAATGAAACATACTATTGTATGTTTACCAAACAAAAAAAAAATCATATTAAATATTAGTTTTGAGTTTACAATATTACGTTTTCCGTCAACAATATGCCAGCTATTTAAGCTATTTAAGACCGTGACGATGGGCTAATAATCAACGTACATCAGCTCTTATCGTTATATGGCTCGCGAAATTCATGCCCGATTATTGGAATTTAAGAGTGTTACGTTCTTCGTTTCAAAAAGAGGTTTCTAGTGGGTGTATCAACTACAGCGGTATCAATCATTTACCCATCGCTTAAAAGTTTCTGTCGAGTGTGATATGTCAAGGACTAAAACCTATACTAGCTGACCTTATTGGTCTTATCAGCGTGGCGTTAATTCAGATAAATCAACAAATGTTCAGATATTTATACTACATCAAAGTTGGGAAAAACCCCATGAAAAGCAGTTTGTCACATACCACGTTTTCATCGACTACAAAGTTGCTTTCAACAGTTCGAAACGGCAAAAATTTTATGAGGTTAGCCATGGTCATGGTATTATTGCCAAGCTTATATGTTTATGCATAACACTGACTGAAATGAAGTCTTCGGTAAAGATAGGGTAAACATTTTAGACCAAATTGAGATTTAGATAAGGTCGCGGCTTCTTTAACATACTGTTGAAAATGATAAGGATAAGGAAATCTGTAGGTAACACAGCTGATACCGTCTTTGGCAAAAACAATATGGTACTTGCGTATGCTAATAACAAGACATTATTGATAGAAAACTGGCAGATGTTACTGCAGTCTCCTCAGACATTGAGAAGAAATGAGTAAAAATGGGTCTGGAGATAGATAAGGGCAATTGAAAATTATTTGTTGCAATGAACAAAGAGCTTACCCGTTAGGGACGCTCTGCGGGCGTTGATAACCTTAACTTTGACATGGTGGATGAATTTATCCGAATCGGACTTCCAGTGAATAAAACTAATGATTTCGGAGGTTTAGAGAAGAGAGTTGTTTGCGAACATATGCTGCTACGGGTTAGACAAGCGATGTAATAAGAAAGCCTCTCTCTCTTTCTCTCTCGTGCAGCAAATACAATACATTGGTTTTAACTGTTTTACTGTATGTCGCAGAATACTGGATCGAGCCACAAGCTGGGAGCCACAGTTCTGGGAGTTTTCAGAAAAAAAAAAAATTCTTCCGAAATTTGAACCCGCCGTCATTGATGGTGAGTATCGCCGTGGTATAAACCTTGAGCTGTGAGTATACTGGTATACTGTCACCGCCGTGTTCAACGGTGGAGTTGGCATGGTCATATTGTGCGTGTTTGCCCAAACGCTTCAGCACGAGACGTCCTCAATAACCAACTCGATAGGTGGCACCGAAGAGAACGGCCAAATTTCAATTGGAAGGATTTGGCTTTTCAAATACTATCAAAATTTGCTGTGACGAATTTAGGAAGAAGCGCTGAAGCTAGAGATTATTTCTAACGTGTGGCATATAATAGATAACTTTGTCTATTCAAGTTGCCCTACAAATAATAAAAAAATAAATATAATATAATATAATAATAAGTGGCTAAATATTATGAGTCTATTTAGATATTTTGTTTGGACCGACCGTAGCGCGATGTTTACTACTTCGAACTGTCGTTCGCTTGATCGTGGGTTCAATCCCGCATACAACCACCTACCATTTTTGAGCTGCGGCCATAATTTTGCTTGAGTCCGAAAAACCGTAACAATTGCATAAGAGAAGGTTTCTGAGCTTCCTGTATGGGCGCTTAAAAATTTTAATTTTATATCTTTAATTTGTATCTCTTTTTATTTCTTATTTGTATTATAAGTTCGGCTTGAGGTTAGCGATTACAAAATCTGATTATGATTTGCTCTTAATATTTTATTTATGTTGCCCAATCTTGCAATTGACTTCATCAATCATCATCAGGGGTGCATTTAATAGATATTAATAAATTCTTACTAATTGTGTGCTCTGTGCCGAAGCCGAACAAATAACACAAATCAATAAGATTATAAAGTCAACTACACGATAAATCCATTTTGTATAGCGGTCTCCATTGCATTCGTGTTTTTCTGTGTTCTCGGTTTAGGCAAGATATATACAGTCCGCGCCACCAGAATAGGTTCAAACATTTTGACGGAAATAACTGCAAAGTATTGCAGCAACAAGGGATGGAGAGGGTTCTACCATTGTTTTTATGTTGCATACAAACGTTTTTAAGAATAGAGCAGAAAAAATGAGAGGAAAATATTTACCGTACCATTGTGGAGACTATTTTTATTTGCCTCGTCAAAAATGCATACATTAAATATGCATCACCAGAATAGGTTCAAATAAAATAGTAGTAATTTTCATTATAAAAAGAGATTTTTTTAAATATTTATTTTTATTTTAACAGTAAGTTTAGCTGAAATTTATAACCTGTACATCCGCCTTTGCTTAAAATTACCTCATAAATACGTTTAGGCATAGATTTGTACAGGGGCGTGATATATTCTGAGTTAATCTCATTCCAAGTTTCTTTTATGGCCAAGATTAAAGTGGCTTTATCATCAAATTGTTGACCGGATTCGTACACTTTTCTTACAAGCCATCCCCACACGTTCTCGATGATGTTAAGGTCTGGCGAGTACGGTGGCCACTCCAAGACATTGACGTTTTGCTCTCTTATCCATGATTTTATAACCCTTGCATTGGCCATAGGCCGTAGTTAACCTATGAGACTGTTTAGATATTTTCCTACACTATTTGTTATTTTCTTGCTAAGCGATAGAAATATATTGTGGAAATTAATAGATCATCCGAAACGAAATTTTACCACTTCATACACTAATAATACCGCTCTAACTGTGGGCGAGGTTTGTGAAATATGCTGGAAATATATTATGGGCGTAATTGGCTCGTTCTAGCACGTATTCAGCGGCCTTTACGAAGCTTAGTTTTTGAAAACAATTCAGGTCTTTCGGGCCGAGGAAATGCGGCAAAGCGTTTCATAGCCAAAAGAAAATTGGGTAAAATAATACGAATTGATTCGTGAGACACTGAAAATTGAGCGGCTATCTTTCCCAAACTTACATTTTCATTTTCAGTTACCATTTTCTTCACTTTGTCGATGTTAACTTTAGTTAAAGACATTGATGACTGACCAGAGCGGGGCTCCCTGGCAACAGGAACGACCATAAAGAAACCATCGAGAGATATCGGCAGAGCTTTCTTTTCTGTTGTATAGTCGTACTACCATGAAGGTCTTTTGAAGAGTGATATGGTAAATAGACTAGAAGAGCATGACATTTATTGTTGTGTCGATATTTCTCATCGGACGTTGAAAATTTATGGCGTATATGATGGACGACCAGTTTCATGCGGGCTGCATAGCAAAACTGGAGCAGCCTTTGCCTGCGAAACCCAGACCAAAGTGTTCTTCTATTCTGGTAGCAGAGGACCAGGGGCCACAGAAACATTTTGTTCTTACCTGGTCGCAGTGTAGGACTCCTCGTGGGAGCATCGTGCTGGCTGTGGTTGCCCGAACCTGTATTTTCAGTGATTTTGTGTTGCTTCAGGGTTTCCTGAAGTTAATGCGGAAACTTGGAAAACACTGTTCCTCCTCCTAGGCCTCACTCCTAACTGGGATAAAGCTCACTTAATACCAGTGACTTCAAGGGTACTTTGGCTGAGAGAGGAAGCAAGCCCTGAGGAAATTTTCCAAGGGAACTTGTTTCTTATCTCAAAGGTACTTCTCCTAATCCTTTCGGGATTAGTTTGAGTACCCCAAAGGGGCGCTGGCTGTCGCAAAAAAGAAAAGAAAGATACAAAGGAAAAGAAAAAACAAACAGTCCCATGTGTAATGGCACACCATGAGTAAGGCCTTACAGCGAGACTCATGTAAATTACCGCAATTGATTGATTGACCAGAGCGGGGCAAATATTCTACCACATCTCGACTGCTTTTGAATACACTGTACCACTCATATTCACTTGTTTTTGATAAAGTTGATTCATCGCAAGCCTTCTGTAACTTTTTTCAGCGTTTCGGCACACAAAATTCCATTCGCAATACAAAATTTGAAACAAATTCTTTGCCCGATAAATTTTTTTTTTTCATCATAAAATTCGCAGAACACTTAAGATGAACTAACAAAATCGAGCACTGTAAACAAACTAAATGACTGATTGCATTCAAATTGCAAGTCAATATAGAGCACAAATGTGCTAAAATAGTGGTCTTTTTAAATAAGCTATTCTTGGTAATTTTTGACAGAATATATGAATTATCGTTCTTCGGCTTTTCTTTATTTACAATCTGACTACGATTGAAAGCGTGTACTATGGGCAACCTTGGTTCATGTCTTCAAAAAAAATCGAGTGTCATGAGAATCACAATGACATTGTACTAATAAAATTTTTCATTTCTTTATTGCAAATTGTTGCAGTCTTTGCCCCCTTCTATAGAGATAACTGAATGCGCGACTGCCTGATCCCAATGCAATACAATGTATATTGCTTTAAGAATATAATTTTAGTAGAGCCCAGAAGATCAGTTTTGATTATTTGAAAAAGTTTGTAACTGATTATTGGTAATTTAATTTCCTGTTGATTTCTCTATGATAAATCTTATTGATAGCAAATTTTCCTAGGAGATGGCAATGAATTTATATGACCTTATTTTAAAGCTATCCGTTAAATTTAAAAAATTTGAGACAAATTCTTTGCTCAATATTTTTTTCAATATGAAATTTGCAAAACACACTTAAGCACTGTAAACAAACTAAATGGCAGATCGCGCTCAAATTCCATGTCGGAATCGTATAGGGCAAAAAAGTGGCAAATTATGTGGAGTCCACATGGTCAGTTTCTGATTATTTGAATAAATTTGTAACTGATTATCAGTAATCCAACTCCATTTAAATAATAAGTTTATGCTATTTGACTCTATTCTCATTGCTCCTTTATTTACTTACCTTATTTCAAAACCGTCCCTCCAATACTATAAACCATGTTTATATTTTATAATTTTTTTAAATTATGTCTTTATTTTTGTTCATTCTCTCTATCATTTCATAAATATTTTACAATTATATTGCAAAAAATTATATTTTCATTTCTCTTATGTTATAACCCTTTTACACAATTTTTCAACGTTTGACTTCTTGTACATCTTCGCACAAATCTATAGCGATCAATATTAATTCCTTCAATTTTGTACAACAAAACAAATTAAGCAATTTTCTTCTATCTTGTGCACTTCGTCATATCTGTGGCAACAAATTATTTTATATTTCACTTAGTTAGTTTTATTACATGACTATTGTGTTGTTCTTTATTGTAGATTTCTCTCTGACATTCAATACTAAAATAATTGTTATTTATTTGATTTACTTCTTTTTTTTTTCTTCTTGTGTACTATACTACATTGTTTACTTTTAGTTATTTTATTTTATTAAATAAACATTTACACAAAAAAGAAAATTGATGGAAATCTGTTCAATTGTATTCAAATTTTAAGGATTCATTTGTTGTATTTATTCTTTAGGTAACTAGCGTTAGTTATTGTATGTTTTTGTCATCTTTTTGTTGTTCTAATTTTTTCTTTTGTATTGTTTTACTAATAAAAAATAGTTGTTATTTTTGGTTTGATTTACAATTAACTAACAATAACAGTTAATAATTTTGATATTTTTTGACAACAGTTTCTTGGGATTTAGCTGTTAGAATAGGAACACTCTACATTCGTGAAATGGGATTTATTAAAAACATAGTATGCGTGTCGACTAGTTAATACAAAAATTTGAAAATTTTTTATTGAAAAATTCGAAAACTGTATTAGTTGTCGATTTGAAAGGTGGGAAATGCTGTATTGTCACAACGCCAATTGCAGCACTAACAATTTATTAGAATATCAAAATTAGAATGTCTTCTTTTCAATCACGTCGAAATTTTTTGGAGCCTTAGAAATTCATTTGATTTTAAATACATTAAGAACAATTGAAATTTTTTTCTGGTACATTTCAATTTCACAACATCAAATCTTTAGCAAAACAACATATTTGTAAGTATAAGCAACTGCCCATTTTAATTCAATTTCCTCGGTTTTGTTTTCAAATTTAACTAACAGAATAATTGCTATAGTTTTATTTTGAGTATATCCGAATATAGCCAAAATATAGTTACTTTCAAAATTGTTGATTTTGATGTACTTTGATGAACATATTTCGAATGAAGGCCTTCTTCACACACCCTTGTCTTGCCTTCACAAATCCCAGTGAAATTTTAAGAGCAATACTAATTTGTAGAATTGAAGTATTCTTCATTCATTCATTCATTTTAGAGCAATTTTTTTTTTCTTGTATCACCTGGAAGAGGATCCTTTACTATTTGAAATACATTATTTAACGGTTCCTTATAAAAATCCACTGAAAACACGTAATCACTGCAGAGGTATTTTGATGCAAAAATTGTATTGATATTTTTAATTCATTTCGGAAAACTTTAGTTAGAAACATAGGCGTAGGAAGACAGAGGCTGGGGAGTCTAAGAACTTTTTTAGCACTCCTCTGGGTTTTCAGATTAGGTGCTTTGAATTAATTTAACTCCCCCAAAATGAATTAATGAATGAATTTAGTCCTCCACCCAAAAAGAATTTATTGCTACGTCAGTGGTTAAGAATAACAAAATTTTTAGAGGAGTTCGGCTATATTTACCTAGTGCAATTTTTAGAACAAAAACTTTTGTTCTATTGTGCAGTACAAGTGATGTTCAATGCACTTTTACTCAACTCCATTTCCCTCAAAAACCAATTCAAGAGGGTTAGTTTAGCCACGGTGTGGAATATGGTATCAGATATCCACATAGCAAAGACATCCACTTGGTTCATTTCTGACATATTGCAGCTGAAATATGCTGCTAGGATAGGACTATGGACATCGAATAGCTGCGTATTCCAATAAATTCTCTCAATTACTGTAACATACGAGTATGACTCTCATCCTCATATCCCATGATGTCGATTTTTGTGTATGAAAATCTGCGCCTTAGAATGACAAAACATTTTGCGCAGCGTCTGATATTGTGCTATATGAGGAAGTTTCAAAAAGGAAAGATGAGAACGGCAAACAGTCGCTCTGAATGGAAAAAATTGCTGTTGAAGGATCCGAAGACCATGAATAATAAGATACAGGTACAATTGGAGCATGCCATCCTCCTGTAGGGCGAATCATGATAAATTTCTTGCATAAAATATTCTACAAATAAGTTATGGATAACCCATAATATCATTTATTCCAATTTTTCAAGAATAACTCTCTTCTATTTTTAAAAAGGGGGTCTGTTCCAAAATGAGCGGATACTAGGTATAACTGAGATGGTAATCTTTCACAATTAATATGCCCATATGTCCTTTCAGTCTTTTTTAAAGGCAGGATCAATTGAAGTATACATAAATATTATTTAAATTATTTGAATATTATTTAAATATTAAATATTATTACTGATCCACAAGTTATTTGCTCATGGTAATGATGCCGGTTTAAAAAGAAACTTCACTGGAATTGGTTAACGGTCGTAAAGAAAATATGGGTTATTTTCTGTTCGACATTATATAGCTAAATTCCTTCTCCATAGGAAGTTGGCACGGTTTATTCAGACTTGCTTTAAAAAGGGACGAAGCGGATTTTTGGAAAAATCAAGATAAAAGATATGAGAGAATATCCACAACAAATTTCTGGAAACTTTTGTGTCAAAAAATTGACATCTTTATGCACTTTTGTAGAAATAATTTGAAAAATGTCAACAAAGAGCATGTGGAAATTTAAGACTTAGAACTCTTGGTTGCGACAATGCTTTTTAATATTCCTTCCGTATTGATCCGGATAGCTATAAATTTTAGTGCACTGTTTCGAAAGAAAGTACATTTCAAATGAACTAATTTAAACGTTGTATTTAACTATAACCTAATGCAAACATATAATGAAGAAATCGTCCGTCATGCCCAAACTTTATGTTGTACTGTTGGATAGTTTAAAAGTGTTCATAATCATTGTCAATTATCCTGAAATTTTCTGCAATTTGGACACGATAAGAGTCACAAATATGTTTTTTGCATTGGTACCTCTTGGATTAGTGTGCAGAGTGCGAAGATGGCCCGGGTTTTATAAACTGATGCTGTGCGCAATAAGAAAGTCAAATTATAATTTACTGAAGCCTTTTCCTTACAATTTTTAGAGGATAGGAAACTGAGTTTTCAAAAACAGGCCAATGTGTATGGGAAGTACCCGCAGGAGAATGACATTGCAGATTTATTCTCAGAGCCTGATGCCTGCTAAGTTATGATAACTTTAGCACAATTGAATAAAGAATGTGGACCTAGCAACATAGAGGTAATGCTATTTATCTTGTATGGGAGGTGTCAGAAAGGCTGTGGTTATCTGATACATTTTTCAAAATTTTGCCAAGTGTTATGTGGCTGTACAAAAATGTAGATTAATGTAGCCTATTAATTAAAAGAAAACGCATTGGAAAGTACCAACAGTGGTGGTTCGATAAGGGCCATTTGCAATCCAGTTTCACTCCCAGATCGAACTTAATGTCTGCCAAGTTTGAATGCAGTTATTACTATTATTATGAAAGATATTAGCCTAAGAATATTGAAATTAAATAGGTCATTTTATTGGAAATACTAAAAAATCATGGTTACTCCATCGATTTTTATCAAATATTGTCAAACCATAGGTTACTATCTCTTAGAAGTTACTGGCAGAGGATGTAGTAGAAGAAATTTGGCTATGGCATCCATTTTTGTCCTTTCAAATAAGTTTACCAAAGGCTTAACGTGTGCTAAATTTACCTGAAGTCAGTGTAACAGAATAAAAGGCGTGAACGTAAAATATACAGACTAAATCGATCATTTATATGGGAGGTACCAAGTATCGTCCAATTTTTTCTAATTTAGCTAATAGAAAACAATGCAATGAACAAAAATTGAGGTTACCACAGTCTACGGATTAGAAGTTGGAGGGAAAAAATTGAATTTCAGTATATCGGTCAATTTATTTGAGTAGTACCAAAAGGTGGTAGGTCGCTATGGCCCATTTGCAATTCCTGGCTAATAATTTTTTGAGAAATTATGGTCGATAAAAGTGGAGAAACATATTTGATCAATAGACACTTGGTACTCTACACGCTTTCTTCCGGACTGCAAATGTTCCCCCCTGTCAAATGATACATATCTTCATTTCTTCGGGTGAATGTATAAATTTTTTGGGCAAGAAATTAAAAGTAACATTTTTAAGATGCTACCCTTTAAAGTACACATTTCAGTTTTCAAACGACCTTCAGCAGTTTCAACAAGCATTCTCATATCTCGTAAACTGTACCAAATTTTCTTTTAATTCGTGCAGTCTTGTTATAACACCTTCTTGTAGAATATTTAAATTAAATATTGTCAAAAATCAATCACAGGGGTCGGGTTGGGAACCATTTCAAACTTTTTAATTTAATCCAGGATGTTCTATCAAAACCCTTCCAAAATCATGAAACACCACACCATTCAAAATACGATGTGGTGCCCATTGAAAAACAGGCTTTAAATAGGCTTTTGGTAAATTAAGTATTTGAAATTCCTATATTCGAAAGATAAAAAAAAAACTGTTTGAACACGAAACAAGAAGAAAGATTCTGTCATAAAGTCGGATGTTTCACCACTGTTGTACATGGTGATTTTTTGAGATTTAAGTTTTTCAGGTTGGCAGCACTGGTTGGTAATGGCGTGCAAACGTCATCTGTCAAAGTGAAAAGTGTACAGTATACTCTGCAATTTCATCATGGAAAGACTTACAAACGAGCAACGATTACAAATCGTTGAAATTTATTATCAAAATTCGTGCTCTGTGACAAATGTGCATCGTTTGATACGACCATTTTATGGTCGTCATAATCGACCTGCGTTGTCTTCAAATTTCGCACCAAATTTACTTTATTGGACATAAAACCATTAACTCGCATGCGTAGAGTGCGTGCCGAAGAAAATATTACAGCCGTAGCGACCAGTGTTATTGAATTGAAATTTCAATTCGTCGCCGTTCTCAGCGATTGGCCATGTGTTCCTCAACCACAAGGTATTTTTTTTTGTCCCAATTGGCTGAGTTGAACTTGGTTGGCATGTGGTTTCATCAAGACGATGCAACATGCCACACTGCTCGTGAAACAATGGATATGTTGAGGAATGAATTTGGTAAGCAGCTTATCTCTCGATTTGGCCCCCAAAATCTTGCGATTTAACCCCTCTTGATTATTTCTTGTAGGGTTATGTCAAGTCGCTAGTCTATGTGGA
This sequence comes from Philornis downsi, assembly GCA_019455685.1. NCBI lineage: Eukaryota > Metazoa > Arthropoda > Insecta > Diptera > Muscidae > Philornis > Philornis downsi. The sequence continues at coordinate 1,831,264 of JAHXMU010026457.1, forward strand.
CAAGCCGAACACTACTGAAGCCTTACAGGATAACACAACACGCGTTATTCGTGGAATACAGGCCGAAATGCTCGAAAAAGTGACGAAAAATTGGACCTTTCGAATGTACATTTTCGTTTAACAATCGCTTTGTTTTTCTTTTTTTTTTTTTTTTTTTTGATTTATCAGTGGAATTGCTTATTTTGCTTTATTTTATTATTATCGTTTTATTGAATAAACACAATTATCATTCGTATGTTCGAACCATGATACGGCCACCCATCTTTTTTGGGCGGCGGTCATCTTAATGCGTTAAGCTGCAGGTCCATTTGCCGAGTCTAATACGAAGCGCGTACATTCACTGAATATAAAAATCTATCACATATTCAGTTCATAGAGCGCAAGGAAGTTTTTCACATTAAATTTTTAAATTTTAAACTTTAACGAATTTTCAAAATGGTAACTATCATTATAGAATCCAAAAAAAAAAAAAAAAAAAAAAATTTAAAATATTTTTGTATCCTTTGTCACTTTAATATTTATTACCCAGATTCTATGCTCAGATTGTAGAGTGTTATGGATAGCCGATTACACCGACTTCATAAAATCGAAATTTCTAGAATTTCTTATTCTTCTCAATTTCTATTATCAGTTTCACAATTATTAAATAGATATTAGTTTTTACATATTTTTTTCGGTTCTTGGTTCAAAAACAAATAAATACAATTTCGGTCTAAGATATTCTTTTAGAAAGAGTTTTCTCTGTAATTTATCAAATCTTGATAGTCTTCTAAGCCTAAGTAACAGTTTCTTCAAGAGAAACAAAATTTGGTTGGTTTTTTTTTCTCAGTTATAACGTAATTTAAGATATCAAGAGGTACTACATTTCTATATGTTGTTCACTATATATCAATTAATGTATAATTTCAAACTACACACACGCATACACAATTCATTTAAAGGTTTTGGGGGCTGTAGACGGGGTAAGAAAAATTAATGAACTTATTAATGTTGACGATCTATGAGTTATTATGATAAATCCTCTAAAACGAGATTTACTTTAAAACGAATTTTATGCATTTTTCTTTTCGCTTCTCTAAATGGGAAAGTGCCAAAAACACCTCTAGTATTCATTCTGTATGGTTTCAGCGGTTCCTTATGATATTTTAACGCTATATTCTGTACAATTGTTATAGTTTTAACTTCTCTGATAAGGAGGGGTTTTAAAGGGGATTGTTTCTGTTCTGTTTTGTGTATTGTGTTTTACTATAAATAAATTTGATCTTTCTTGAATTTTCATTATATTTATTTATAATGTTGTTGTTTAAATAAATCGTTTTGTTGTTATGCTTTTTAATATAAATATTATTTGTAATGGTTTTTAAAATTCCTTACTTTACTATTAACACATCCACTTAAAGCCTTACATTGTTGTCTGTGAGAATTTGTTGTCGTCCTCCATTCTGTTGGCCGGACTCTATGTAGGGGTCTCGGGTTGCCTACATTACGTATATCATCATTTACATACATACATTACGTTTAAACTACACCCAATGATATACATTTTCGATATTTCTATTCATTTTTATTTTACATCAATGATATACTCAAAAATTAGGACTATAAAACACGAGAAGAGTTCCTTCTCATACTCGTATAATTTTTTAAATGAAAAAAAAATTTGACACATTTTCTTCTTCTGTTTGGTTGATAATTTAAGGATTCCATTTGATTTCTATATACATTAATATTTTGGTTTCTTTTGCATAAAATTGTCTCTGGTTCCTTTTAAATTAACGATTTCAGCTGTCGTTTGATTTGTTGCTTTTTTATTGTTTTAAAAAATTTGGGTGGGTTAAACTCATGATATTTTTTCGTTAGTTAGTTAGTTTGAAGTTTTGAAATTGGAGGTCGTCGGTTATTTCTTTTTTTGATCCAGTTTAGTATCCAATATGAACTTTAAAGATTTTTAGTTTAATTGATTAATTAGCTTTCGTTTGAAATCTATTTTCTATATTGAAGAAACCAAATGTTTTTATTTTCTTTCTATATTACTAATAGTCATTTCAATTAGAAGTTATTAGTTTGTTTTAAAAGAATTTGTTTATTGAACCTTGTTTGCAATTTGTTTTTCAAATTTGTTTTCTAAAAATATTTAATTTTGCTTACAATTAGTCGGTTTGTTTCTTCTTCTTTTTTAGGAGATTTGATTTATTGTTTTAATTTGGACTCTTTTAAGATCAATTTGTTAGGTTTTTTGTTTTCTATTTTACTCAATTGGCTTAAAGTTTCATTTTTTAGAATTTTAGATTCATAGGACAGTTTGAGGAGGGGGAAAAGCTTTTCATTTAGTTGCTTGTTCAGTTTTCTAAGGTACAAAGTTAGTTTTTCATTCTTCTACTTATAGTTATAGATTGAAACGCATATTTCTTCGCAAATAAGTATGAACATCTGTAGTTTTTAGGTTTTTAATTGTTTTTTTCTTTTTTTCAATTTTTAGTTTAATTCTAATTAACATAATGTAGTATTTTTTTCGTATCAATTAGGAAGACTATGGGAAGAAACAAAAACTTTAAGGGAATAATAGTTTGGTTTGCCATTCATTAAATGTGTATACAATTAAAACTATATAGGTATTTAATAGATAACAGAATCATTAAGGATCTTTAGCGCAAAACATATAAAATGCTACCGTTTGTTATCAAGAAACTGCATTTGGTTTTCTAGCATATCACACTTTTAAGAAATTTCCAGTTTGAGCTGATGAAAAACAATACTTTGGAACGTCCTGTATAATTACAGAAAAGTATTTCGTTTACAAAGCACACTGAAAGGTAAATTCATGAATGAAGTACTTCTATCCATCCATTTCAAAGCATACTTCCTAAAGTTGGCATTAATGTCTACAAGAAAATGCTAATTTAAATATTGAAAGTGCACGTCTACTCCATTGGGAAATGTCATAGAATGGCAATGCTTTGAGTAACCAAGTTAAGTTCATAAATTAGGACGATTCCGAGTTCTCATTTCCTCAGTATCTTAATTTATGTTGAAATATTTTTCTTTCAAATGTTTAAAATTTCAACAATCTTGTAAAGAAGAATGTAGGCGGGTTGGCCAGCAGTGCATGTGAATCTCGAATAGAATCAATTACTTGCTTGCAATCAGTCAATTATTATTTGCAAGTAAATTGTGTTGCCCGCAGTGCATTTGATTCAATGCCTAAAAAAACACTTTTTATTTCATGAAAAGACTCAACTTCTAAGGTTCACAAACTGGAGAAGAGATGCTTTACGGCATGGAAATTACTTATATTTGCAATCTCCAGTGTCTTGTCTGCCCTTTGGCATATGTAACAATGATACTAGTATTTTTTTCTTAAAGAAAGATTCACATCTCGTCGTGAGAGCACTGGCTGGCGAAATTCAACGCTTTTGTCTCATACATTTAATGCTTAATGGTATCAATTTCTATGCCCTTTGCATAGATCTCAGTTTAATTTTCCTCGCTGTTTCACATATCTTTTGTGTAAAGTTTCGTGGATCTAACTTCAACATTTTGCTAGCCTAAATATTCAAATTTGGAATAAGTTCCGTATTGCCAACTTCAACAATTTGATAGCCTAAATATTCAAATTTGGAATAAGTTTCGCATTGCCAAGTAGTTCCTTCAGGTGGAAATCTGCTTGCCTAATTTATCAACTATAATAGTTTACATCATAGTAGTACATCCGCTTGGACCGGACGGTTTTACCGCTTTTTTCATTTTTGTAATATTTTACCTTATGACATATTGTTTTTACGAAGTTTTTGTGCCACATTTTTATTCAAAATTACTTCATAAAGGTCGTTCTATATTTATTAAATGGAGCATAAATAAGCCCTTCTAAACACGGGTTGGAAATAGTGGAGATTTACTGTCAAAATTTTTCTCCAATTGGAATCGTAATCAAACCAGGGATCTTTATGAAAGTTAAGTTTCGTTTCGGTTGTGATATTGTAAATTTATTTACAGAACATTCGAATTTGTTTCTGATTTATATTCGAAACAGCAACTCGTTTTACACATTGATTCGTTTTTTTTTTACCTGAAACGAAATTAGAAATCTACTTTGAATCAGTTCCCCTTTCCATACATAATGAAACAGTTATTTTGATCCCAAAAACTGAACTACGTTATCGTAGTTTTAAGCAGTTTCGTTTCTCAATCTGAATTAGAATTGAAAACTAATGTAGTTTCATTTCTTGGCTGACAAAAAGGCCTGGTCCCCTGCTGCTAAAAATAAAAGTGATTCAAATATGTTATTTGATAAATTTACGTTATCAGACTGTGATAATTTTTCAGAGCTGCCCAGAAATTTTGTATGTTTTTTCAAATGAAATACAAAAAAAAAAAGATTATGTAAATTGAATCAGAATCAAAATCGGTTATACTTTTGTTTAATTTGTAAGAACCAAAATCAAAATTGTCTGTAATTTCATTCTTGATGCATGAAATATAAACAAAATTCAGTATAGTTTTGATTCGATTGTCGGATTCTGAACAACCGGAATCTAAAAATATTTAGGTTCCAGAAACTTAAAGAAATCAAAATTGCTTTTGAATTTAATTTTGGTTAGACTTTAGGTCCCTTTGAGTGAGTCCAGAAACGGAGTAAGCCCACAAAATGTAAGAAGCTCTCCCATATCTCATATGTGGGATGCAAACAAATTGTTTTTTTTTTTTTTTATTTAATCGTGTTTTAATATTTCACGTTTATTTCAAAAAACCTAAAATTTAGCTTATTAAAGAAGTCATTTATCCAGAAATGAGCCGCAGCACTGACGTCTGGAACGCCCTGAAAAGAAACATTATTTACATAATAAATTGTAATAATTTTTATATTCTGTGCAAATGTGAATTTTTGCATGGTAATTTCTCAAACAATTCTAAACTCCAATGTCAATTTTGGTGCAAGCATGAAAAGAAAAATGACTGGTATGACATTTAAAAATATATAATGCTAATTTGACTGCCCGGCAAATGAGAACAATTTCTTACAGGAACCGAAACGAAATCAAAAACGAAAATGGTTACGACTCAGTTCAGTTACAATTTTGATTGTGATTACATTTTGTTTTCTGTTTCATAAATCATCCATAACGAAATTACAACAATTTTAATTTTGATTTATACACTCGAAATGAAATTGGAAAGAAATTTGGTTCTAATCCTGTTCTGTATTTCATTTGAAAATGTTCAGCTCAAAAACAGACAACATTTTCAAATAGCTGTGGAAATTTCTAGGAGCTCGGTATCGTAAATTCTGAAAATGTATTACTTGAAGCATTCCCTACCCTTGGAGATTTAATTTAACTAATTTTTTTTAATCAAGAAATGCAACAACGTCAGATTAAGAAACTAAATCTTCGTTTCAGTTTTTCGAATCAAAATAACTTTTGTATCAAATTTTCGTTTCGTTTATAAAGGGTGTCCCAACAAGAACGCAAGATTTAAATTTTAAATAAAACACAGATATTTAAAAAAAAAATCGTAAAACTTTATTATATCGTAAAGTAGACAGAATGAGATTATGTACGGAACAAAATATCAGGCAAATAGCCGCCGCGGCTTTCTGGCACACACGCGATCTTTTAATGAAATTTTCAATGACCGTTTTGCATAAAAGCTGCGGTATTTCATTAATGCAGCGTCCAATTTTATCTTTTAAGACTTGAGTCGTCGTCGGCTTATTCGCGTAAACCATCGACTTCAAAAAAAAAAAACCCGAAGAAAAATGTCTAATGGTGTTAAATCGCACGATCTAGGCAGAAAATTCTTGTCTCAAAAATGCGAAATAACACGACCGGGAAATGACTGATGCAGCAATTGAATTGTTTCTCTGGCTGTATGACATGTGGCGCCGTCTTGTTGAAACCACATGCCCTCCACATTCATTTCTTCAATTATAGGTACGAAAAAACTGGTTATCATTTCACGATACCGAACACCATTGACTATTTTCGCTTGACATGCCTCATTTTCATAAAAAAAAGGCCAATGATTCCTCCAGCCCAAAATCCACATCACACAGTGACACGTTAAGGATGCATTTGCTTCTCGTAAATCACTCGAGGATTTTCCTCACCCCAAATGCGACAATTCTGCCTATTGACGAAGCCATCAAGATGGAAATGGGCCTCGTCACTGAAGATGATTTTATAGGCAAAGTCAGCATTTTCCCGTTGTCTCTCCAATACCCAATTAACGAACTCCCTTCGCTGTCCATGGTCAGCTGGCTTCAGTTCCTGAGTCAATTGAACTTTGTATACATGAAGATGCAAATCTTTCGTCAAAATTCGCTGCATAGTGGATTTGGAGACACCAATTTGCTGAGCTCGGTGTCGAATTGAGGTGGATGGAGTTTGAGCGACATCATCACGTACAGCTGCGACATTTTCGGTCGAAGGAGCGTTGTTGTCTTCACATCACTAACAGACCAAGTTTTGGCAAATTTATCCATTAATCTCTTTACAGTGGACTCTTTTGCAGCATTATTGTGAACCCAAATTGATCGCAATTTGCGAACTGTAGCCGCAAAACTTTCACCATTTTGGTAAAACAATTTCACAATGAGAATGCGTTGTTCATTCGCGTAGCGCTCCATTTTTACTAACCTAGCAAATAATAACAATTGTTCAAATGTCAAACAGTGGCACTTCGAATGGCGCCAAATTTAAATCTTGCGTTCTTGTTGGGACACCCTTTAGTTCCGAATATAAATCAAAAACTTTTAGACACATTCACAACATCAAAACTGAAAGCTAAACTGAGTATTCGTATACGTCTTAAAATTCTTCTTAATATTGTGTATCCCATGAAATCGTATATTGTAGTCCAAAACTGTCGTCAAACCGTAAAATATGTGCATGAAAAAAACAATATAAAATTATCTGTTTTAAAGGAAATCTAATGCAACTTGCAGAAATCAATTGCAATTAATTCTGTGGTTACAAAGAAAAACGACTTGGCTACTAATTTACTGTTTTGAGATTTTGAATGTATTTCAAAAAAAAAAAAAAAATCGCTATTATGAAAATTTGTCATAATACTCGAAACATACAGAAATTAGAAACTACGCTTTGACGTGGGTGTCTTAAGGATATAAACAATAACAGCAGAAGAAAACATATTTTTTCTTGTATCAGTTTTTATAGAGACTACGTAATTTTGCAAAAATCGCTCTTCTGAAAAATTGCTATAAATCGTGAACAACACCGAATTTCGCAGTGAGACACGAATACGTGTCCAAAAAAAGGGAATAATAAAAAATAAACTGGGTTTTATCCTAGCTTAAGTCGATTTTCATTCTTACCGAAATACGTTTCCTAATCTTTCATTGAAATTCTTTATTTACACTACTTTGCCCATGTTTCTGCAACTCCGTAATTTTCTGTTATTTTTTTTTTTTTTTTTGGTAGCAATCAACACAATATTAATGGGGTCGAGAATACGATTTTTGAATTAAGAAAAAATAAAAACAAACCTATTAAATTATGATTTATGAATTTTATCTTCTCTTAAATTCATTTGAATATGGTTAACGCTACTGCATGTTAATTAGAATTGAAAATAGACCAATCTATAAGCAGTTCAAAACACATTTCGAAAATTATAATAAGTTTCCATGTATGGCTTAATATCTTAACATATAGAATTTCGAACTAAGTGAGTTCTCCTTTTGAGAAACAAATTGAATCTGGAACATTTAACTGCCATATTAAATAATTAAATATTTTTTTTTTTTAATTAAATTGTTTAAAACTTCGTTAATGAAATTGAAAGTTAAGGTTAGGTTTATTTATTTCACTTTTACAGAATCAAAATAAAGTCAAAGAAAAAAAAACTAATTAAATAAATAAATATATTTTTTAATTTTGCACACACAACATAACATTTATATGTACATTGATAGTAATAGTAGTAAGTATATGGCTTACCAATAACTTGTGGTCCTTTTTGTTTTCTAAATACACAACATCAATTGATGATTTACAAACTAATCTCTTCATTAGTAAGGAATTTACTAGATTTATTTGCTACTCAAATGATGTAATCTCTTTGGTTTGGTGTTGCTTCAAAAAATAGTTTCATTCATTATCTTCTTCTCTTTTATAAATAGTTCATCAATTGGTAATCGTTGATTGTTTGAATAACGAAGTTTTGCTGAAAGGGGGGGCAGGAGTTGGGAAAACAAAAAATTCCAATACAAATTAATTTCAAGTACATGTCTCTGATTTATAAATATTATACGAATAGATATAACTTTATATTTTTTTGTTTCTTGTACACAGTTATTTAAAACAATTTGCATAAATTAGTTTTGTTTTCATTTTTTGTCTGTCAAGGTTTTTTATAACTCTCTAATCAATTTGTTGAAGGTTTCATTGAAAACACAATTGTTTTTTTTTATAGATTTTTGTTTTTCTTTGTAGCAGTTAAGGGAAAACATTTAGTATAGATTTAGTTTATAGTTTTGTTTAGTTATAACAATGACTTTTTATAACAGTTTTTTTAGATTTTTTTTTTGTTTTTGGTTGGGTTTTCATAAAAATATCATAGTGTTTGTTTTTTTACAATTAAATATTGTTTGATTTGTTTTTTGTTTTGAATTTATTTTGTTATGGAATAAATAACAATAAAAATAAAGGATTATTTAAATTATTTTATTTTTTCTTTCATTACTTTTTGTGTTTTTTTGTTTTTATTTTAACATTGGAAATTCGTTTCTATTAGTTTTTACTCCTGTTTAATTTAATAAACTATTTATTGTTGATTTTATTTGCATTTAAATTTTGTAGGAATTGATTACGGACTTCTTTAAATATGATTATTAAAGCTCTGTTTGTTTTGTTGTAAGGGAAATCACAATACAAATTTAAAGTTACACAATTTCAGCAAAAGAAAAAATATTATTTCATAAAAACGTAATCAAAATTATAAAACTAAAAAGTTGTATTGGTGGTTAAAAATATATTCGAGTGTCGCTTGTAATGATTTATATTTTTTGTTTTATAAATTTTTATATGAGGTGAGTGGTGTGTGTGGGGAAGATTGCAAATTAAATAGAAAATGCCTTTTATTTAGTCTGTCATCTTAAAAAGTCAACTATTTTCTTAGGAAACGTAGTTCTTTTCCCCCCAATCGGTTAAGAGATAGAAGAAATTGCCAAAATTCGATTTTCCCTTTCAAGGAGATTAATAAGGCTATTCGTAACTTTATGCCTGAATGTTTAACATATTTTTGAAAATACAGTTTCATAATGAAAAGATGTAAGCTCATACATGCATTCTATCATCCAGCTAGGCCGGTTGGAAGCTTGTCAATAAAACACGCCTCTAATGTTGGCAACAACATAGGATTGATAATTTTAATCCTAGGCCAATAATTGCCACGCACAGTGGCCAAAATTACGACCAGTTCAGATAGAATAAATCAGTTCTGATTACACTTCTTATCCGATTACAAAAAAGAAAATTGTATTTATGGCAACCGAAAATTTTACTGAATCTGTTCTGTAATGCAATATTATTAAAACGGTAGTTTCTTCTAAAGTTTGAAGACAGTCAGACATTTTTAATTGTGAATAATTTGTAAAGTTATCCAATTCGAAAGGGTGTCATTGAGATTAAATACGGAAATTTCACCACAAGCCGATTTTCAACATGCCAGCGACAGAATCTGCGTTTCGCCATGATTCATCACAGTTAGCGATTAATATAAGCGACGATACGATGGAATTCCTGCAGGTAGCAATTGCCATCTGTGGGAAACACAAAGAGAGGGAAAGAAACAGAACACTCACATACTGGCGAACGTTAAAATGACTCCAATTTAAGGATGCACTCCTAGAATGCCTGGGCTATTTACAGAGGAGATGCCTAAGTCTGTTTGGCAAATACAAATAAAAAATGGGTCCTTGGATGGAACTGGGATAGGTCGTGAATGCACTCAATGTAAGAACTGTGACATGCAGAAAAGTATGAATATTGTATTGTGAGTGCCTGAAAGTTATATTTTATGAGTGTCTGTGCAGGTATACGACCAAAAGTGGACACACAGAAATATATATATATACGTATATATATATATATATGTATGTATATATAGTTTGATATATATATATATATATATTTATATATCGAAAGCGGAGATTAGTAAGCTCGCCACAAAGAACAGAATACCAGTAAGTGGCAAAAACTTCTGGTAATTCCTCTATCTAAATATGAGGGACTAGATTGATCACCTGGTAATGAGTGGGAGGACTACATTCAGGGCTGTATTCAAAAATATTTATTGAGAGTTAATTAATCAAATTTTCGTAGCAAAAACGTTCAATAAACTTTTGTAATTATGGCCCTTAGTGTCACAGACGAGTGTAAACTTTTGTTAACTATTAGTTCTAAAAGAGAGCAGAGATGAAGAAATCACGTCAGTTGCCGATGATGGCGTTGATTAGACTTTTGCCTGCTCATATAAGATTCTGTAGAATGTGATATGCGAAAATCCAATAGCTACTCCATCTGACTATCTGGTAAATCCATAATATACCAGATATTCACAGGACGGTAAACCCTACACAAGATCCGAAAACAGAAAAAACACATATTATTTTTTCCTCCACCATAAAGTATACCATCGGACAGTCCAACACAGTAAGAAATGCATGAGGCCATGATCGAGTATGGTACTCATGTAATACTTATACTTTTTTTTGTATAGAACAATACTGATCGATACGAAGAATGAAAATAGTCTGCTTATCGTCTTCTTCAACATATTTATGGACATGAAATTTAAAATTGATATTTTTTGGTGTTATGTTGAAATTTAGATATACCAGAAATAGTCCAAAAATTGTAAACAAATAATATATTCGAAATTTTTGTCCTTGAAGTAACAAAAAAACGCTAGACGATTCTACGGCGCCATACAAAAGATAAGAGTTTGTTCCGCAGTGTAGTACAGGAGGGTCCCTTCGCTTCAACTCATAAGGAACCCAAGTTATTTGCTTTTTAATCATTCCCAACGCATACAATCGCTTGAAAATGGCTTGGCGGGTAATTCCTAATAATAAAGCAAGTTCTACCTGCGTTCGACATGGATCCCCATCAAGTAATGCCGTAAATTCAGTGTCTTTGAAGGGTTTTCCTCGTCCTTCACGTGAATGGTCATCTTGATGTTGAATCACCATTTTTAAAACGACGGAACCAATCGCGACACGTTGTTTCACTTAAAGCAGCGTCTTCGTAAACGGCTTGTAACTCTCGACGAGATTTAGTCGCCGTTTTCTTCGCTTAAAAGAAGAAAATCAATACTTCCCGCATATGACAATTGTTTGGCACAAAACCATACAAATTTACACAGCCGAAAGAATATGACGTCAAAAGAAAATCACTATTGTGTCGAGGTGATACTCGTATTACCATTTTTACCATATTTACCATTTCTCATGTTGTTTAGGTTATGGCAGAGTCGACTAGCATTTACAGGTGGCGCCATTTATTGGCAAACAGTGAAATTTTTATATGTAAACTACGATATTTATAGAGTAATTTTAGGAATATTTTGAAAACTAATTAAATACAGAATACAAACAAAGCATGTAAACGGACCAACATATACACAAAAATTTTATTCCTAAAAATTTGCTCAAAAAAGTTGGCAATTTTTGGGATTCGAATGAAAAAATTTCTAATTTGGGTACTTTTAGTAACAAACTCTTGAAAACTGTCCTTACTTTATTTTTAAAATGTTATTGACTATTGTTTATCAAAATGTACAGCTCTCATTTTGATCGTCGTTGGAGCTTGTTGGTTATATCCTGCTAAACATATAATTCATCATATTTGTCAGCGACTTGCGGATAATATCTGATTCAGAGAGAAAATATAGATAGAAATTATATATTGCAATGTGGTCATCTTATATATATAATCATATGTATTGATATATGATGATATATTGTAATATGATCTCAATTTCATATACATTTATAGACCAAACGTAGTTACTTAATTTTTCAAAGCTTTGCATATACGAGGTGTGACCAAAAAAAAACCGGTTTTTTTCAAATTTCGTTTACGTATGTTCGATTTTCGCATTTTTTTTTCTGTTATGTTGGTACACATGTCTGTTATATATACTGACAATATCAGCCATTTTGGATTTTTAGTTTGTTTTTGACAGATAAAAAAGTTAGTCGTGCTTTGGTGTGCTCTTCGATATTTTACTATTCGAAAAAATTGATAAAAGAGACTGTATTAAGTTTTGTTTAAAAAATTACATTAAATGTGCAAGCACATTTGAAATGTTGACTGTGGCGTTTGGCGAGTCTACCATGAGCAGAACACAAGTTCAATTGTTTTATAACCGGTTTAAGGAAGGCCGAGAAGATGTTAAGGACGATGCTCGTCCTGGTCGCCCAAGCACACCAAGTTCGGTAAAATGTGAAGGTCTTGCTCATCTTGCCACCAGGTCGTACGGTCAATAAGGAATACTACCTTGAAGTTATGCGCCGTTTGCGCGAAGCAATTCGTCAGAAACGCACAGAATTGTGGAAAAACCAATCGTGGATTTTGCACCATCATAACGCACCAACTCACACATCGATGCTTGTGCGTGAGTTTTTGGCCAAAAATATAACCGCAAACATGCCTCGACCACCGTATTCACCGGACTTAGTCCCCGCTGACTTTTTCCTCTTCCGTTTCGAAGTGTTTCGAGGATTAGAAAAAACGCTGGCACAAGTGTATTATATCTAAGGGGTACTACTTTAAAGGAAATAACGTAGAAATTGATAAATAAATAAGTACTTGTTGAAAGAAATTGAAAATAACGGTTATTTTTTTATCACACCTCGTATATTCCTCCACATTTCATCGTTCTTTGTTGTCATCAACACACTTTGAACGCCTCTACTACAATGTTTCTAAATCACTTTAGTTCGATAGTTCTTAATATAAACCAGACATAAAACCAAAGATTCTTCTTCTTCTTAGGTGGCGACTGAAACAGACATACATACTTATCTATTATGCGACGTCCGTAGAAAATAATTCCAATCGCTTCGATCTTCTGCGTTCCTCCTCCAATTCGTCACAACTAAAGATTTCTGTACAAAAAAACTGGAACTTTATGTCACTTATAATACACTGTCCGTCCTCTGAATACTTATTGACCAGAATTATTTATATTTCTGCCAAAATGAACTAAAGATCTAAACGTCAACAATTGTTTTTATCCTTATAAAAAAAAAGAAGGTTAAAATTCCTGTAATCAACTCTTTAATAATCATTGTTTAAGTTCCCGATCGATTTGAAATTCAAAAAAGGCGTTTTTTTTCGTTTTCAAGTACAGTTAAATAAAACGCACATAAAGCTATGATTTCGATAAAACCTTGATTGCATTACAAGGCTGGGACCTTGCCATTGTGTACGAAATACAATGTCATTTAAATAACCGGATTGGTTCGAAAATATACCGCCCAATGATACCTCCAGACGTAATGCGAGCCGATTAGTCACTTTTTCCGGACGCAGTGGGTTTGTCACAATCACTTCTGGTTTCTCCGAGCCACATATGCGACAATTTTGTTTGTTGACGTAACTACCGAGTGGGAAGTGGGGTTTATCGCGGAAGAAATTCTTTTGAAAGCCCTCGTTTGAATCACCACTTTTGTAGTAAGTTTTAACTATTTTTACGCGTTCTTTGGTTGTTAAAAGATCCATATTCGTAAATGGCAAAACATTTCACTAAATAAATCATATTTCAGATGACAGGTATTTAACAGCTGATATCCTTGCCTTGCCAGACTGGCGGTTTTGAAACCACTAAATAGCTAACACTATACTTCTCAAATTATGACGTTGGGAATCGTCGTTAAATTGTAGGTCCCGCTTTAATTTTATTTTATTTCACAAATAAACAAAACCTAGAGTATTGTGTGTCTAGAAATAACTTTAAACTGTTCCTTTTTAGATATTTAAAACAAAATAATGTACATATATACAATAACTTTCTTGAAATATGTTATGTTAATTCTTAGTCTGTAGGGGTTTATATGTCTATAGGCCTAAATAAAAGAAATGAAATGAAAATATTTCCTAGTAGCGAATTTGCTGCTTTTGTCGCACATTAATTTTTCTCTATATTCCACCCTGCCATGTCTCATTCGCAAGATGCAATGGAATTTGTTTGTTATTTTTATTAAGATCTCCGATTTTTTATAAAAAAAATGCAAGAAAATGCGCATGACGGAATGGAAACCCGTTTTAATATTTCAAATATAATCTCTTGCATGATGTACAAAGCTAAACGAAGAGACCGTAGTTCCCAAAATTCTGCATTTAATAGCTGTACAAACAAATAAGCTGCAATGGTTTCTTAAAAATATTTCCTGTAAATTCTTCAATTTTATTTTATTTTACAAATAAACAAAATACTTCCTTGTAACAAATTTGCTGCTTTTGTTGCACATTAATTTTTCTCTATATCCCTCCATCCCACAAAAGGATCATGACTTTGCTCACAAGCATATTAAAGAAGATTGTTTCATCTTATTGCCTCTGCCAAATTGTTGAAATAATTTTCCACTTTTTAAAAACAATCAATTATACATCTGTACCCTTCTTGTGGTTACAACTCGTAAAAGTTCTCATTTGAGTTGATGAAGGCGAATCCCCACCACAGAAATGTTTCCTCAACATTTGTTTTCCGCTTGTAAAGTAGTCCAGCTGTAGTAGTTAAAATGTTGTATTATTTAAATTTTATTTTGCCCAAGTTGGAAAAACCATCAGAAGAAAATGAAATTAGGTCAATTGCACAAGAAACGAGACTGAACCAAAATCACTAAAGAAAAACTAATTAACAAACTGCAGTAATTAACAAAAAGAAAATATGGCGCTGAAATAAAAAACAAGTAAAAAACTGAAGAGTTCAAAGTAAAAAAGAAAAAATCTGGTGATGCTAGCAGTAATTAATATGAAACAGAAATGTGAAGCAGATGTAAAGAGAAAAGTCTTTGTAAGCATAGTTAAAATGCGAAAATTTTGATGTTTTTATTATCGCGCGCAACGAATTACGGGAGACGCTATTTTTCTTCAATGGTATTGTTTATGTAAGCCAATGTCATGTAACTCGGTACAGGAGGAAAGTGTGCTGGAAGTATTTTCTTCTTGTAAACGTGTGTTTCGTATTCGAGCGAATGTAATATAAACCGCATACATGTGATGGAAAACTCAATGAAATCCTTATATTTCTATTCATTGGTGCATAATTATGTGAGGTCAACATCTCATGAATAAAACGTAAAATTTACTATAGTCGTCTCTGCTGATTATATTAATCGGCAGAAATTTCAATCAGGTTGATTGACTTACAAATGCCTTCACCCAATTTTCTTTCGCATTGCTGCAAAAATGAGCAGTTTCCCAAAAGAGACGTGTTAAGTCGTTAGATATACTTCGTCAAATATTGCAAAATATTGCAAACACGCACTAAAAACAAAAAAAAAAAAATGTAATGGAAATTTCCGCTGATGACCAACTCTTACATATAAACTAAATTCCAAAATTATCAGGTATGTTCCAGATTCTACTTTGAAGTAAAAGTAGTTTGTAATCACTTCAATTTGACACTTGGGTGTTCTGGATTTTACTTTTTACTTTTCATTTCTGTTTTGTTTTCGAACATCAAATCGTAGTGAATTGCATTGTTCTAGAAACCACTTTTAGGCAAAAAGAAGTGGTTTAAAAACACTTTGAAATTTTATTGTGAAACAAAAATTTTTGCAAACAAACATGTAAGTATAATAAATAAAAGTAGTCAGATTCCTTTGGTTGAATAAAAATTTTCCTTGTTTGAAGGGGAAAACGCAAGAATACAACGCACGATGCAATAATGCTACGTTTTATGCAAAACAATCCAAACCTGGAAAAAGGGGACTATGTAAAATTGGAAGAATTGTAGAATCTTTTTGCGGCTTAGTAATTTCCACGTGAGTTCCATCAATGCGTCCTACTACACCGGGAATACCAAATTTTTGCATGAAGTGGCGCTTAGACAAATTTTGTGCATCAACTGTCGTTTTCAATTTAATCCACCTACGACAAATATATTTTTCTAGAACAATAAGCACTCGATATAAAATTTTGCAGGCGGTGCTCCGTGCTAAGGCCACATTAGTGTCTTTTCCGACCCCTCGTTGAAATTCTCCTTCTGCTAAAAATCTTAATGTGGCAGCAAGCTGCAGTTCTGCCGGAATGGATGACTTGGGCAGTCTCAATTTTATGCAATGTAAAATGTTACGAAATGCATCTTTGTTGATGCGATAATTTTGTAAAAACCTAATAGTTTTTATTAAAAGTATATTGAATGAACTGAAGTACATACATGTGTGTACTTAGGTAGTGTCGCCAATATCCATAGGATTTGAGTGATCCCGCAAAATTCGCCTTTGTAATTTTGCTTGCGTATTCATTGGTTTGGTATACAGTGGACACTAACACCGCACTCATTATTTATTCATCCTTTATTTATTTATTTGTCCTTATTATTTATTTATCCTTTAATTTTATGCACAAAAACTCACAAATAGTAGTTTTAATAACTACATTTTATTTTCAAGTCAATATCAGCTGTTTACAACTTCTGTTTTCGAACTTCATTTCATATGAGGAAATGAAACAACAAACCACTTCATTTGCAGAACATCCAAAACGAAACGTTAACTTTTCAAATCGTATTTTAGTTCAATTCCACTACTTTTTTGGAACATACCTGTATATCTGTGGTTGCAAGGAAAAACGACTATATAACTATAACTATAAAATTGTTATTTTGAAATTTTGAGTGATTTAAAAAAATATCGTTTCTGTATATTGCAAACACACAGTAAAAGAAGAAAAACTATAATGGAAACGTCTTGGACTACCAACTCTTACATATAAATTAATTTCCAAAATTATATCAGTGGTTGCAAGGAAAAACGACTTAACTACAAATTTGTTTGTTATGAG